>NW_026846588.1:84487516-84511407 GCF_025583915.1 Anolis sagrei ordinatus
TTTTAGCCAGCTAGGATTTTTAAAATACTTAAAAATGTAGCTGGAGGGAGGGGCTACCAGAGATTGACACAGGAGACACATGGTGGAGATGATCTGTATTTCTTTTTTTTTTTTGTTCCCTGGCCCCCTCCTCTTCATTCTGGCCCAGTGCAGCAGTTGGTGCTGGAGGGGAGGGGTCCCCAACTGATGACGTATTCAGGAGACAAGATGGAACTGTCATTTCACAATCTCACTCATTGCAAGCAACTGGCCCTTCAGCAGTGTAGTTGGGTGCTGGGGGGGAGGGGGCTTTTCCCGCCGAATTGCCCCAGGCAGACATGGGGGGACCAACGGGTTGAAGAAGAGAAAAGGAAAAAAAAAAAAAGAAATCCTCACATGGCACCTGGCTGCCCCTTTCACTCTGGCTTCAGAGTGTCAGTTGGTGCTGGGGGGAGGGGCTCCCAGCCGATGACCCAGGAGACATGGTGGAGATCTGTCTTCCTGGCTGCCCCTCTTCACTCTGGCTTCAGAGTGTCAGTTGGTGCTGGGGGGAGGGGCTCCCAGCCGATGACCCAGGAGACATGGTGGAAATCTGTCTTCCTGGCTGCCCCTCTTCACTCTGGCTTCAGAGTGTCAGTTACCACTCTTCCAATTGGCACTCCCCTCCTTCTTTCCATTTTTTAGCTATTAATAATCTTGCTGCTGTTACCAGATTGGCAATTAATTCTTTTAGTTCTTTTGGTATTTTAACATTGTCAATAAATGACAGCAGTGCTATCTCCGGTGTTCCTGTTATCTCTATTTGGGTGATTCTTCTTATTTCTTGAAATACATTTTCCCAAAATTTTTGAACATATTTGCAAGACCACCACATGTGTATATATGTGCCAGTTTCTTGACAGCCCCTCCAGCACTGCTTAGAATGTTTCTTGTCAATTTGATTTAATCTGATTGGTTCCAGGAAGCAGTTTGAATATGGGTTTAATATGAACTGTAAATGAGAGTTCTTGAAAGGAAAAATTCCAGATATGCGAAAGTTCCCTACCTTTCTAGCTCAAAACAGATATGAGTTATTAATGAGGAAATATATTGTAACTAGGACAGGTTGCAGAACTTTGCTTTTGTTTGAGGCCCCTTCTAAACTGCCATATAATCCATATTATCTACTTTGAATTGGATTATAATAGTCTAAAAAGGTAAAGGCTTCCCCTGACATTAAGTCTAGTCGTGTCTGACTCTGGGGGTGGGGCTCATCTCCATTTCTAAGCTGAAGAGCCGGTGTTGTCCAAAGACACCTCTAAGGTCATGCGGCTAGCATGACTGCATGGAGCACCGTTACCTTCCCACAGAAGCGGTACCTATTAATCTACCCACATTTGCATTTTTTTCAAACTGCTAGGTTGACAGAAGCTGGACCTAACATTGGAAGCTGACCCTGCTCTCCAGATTTGAAACGCCAACCTTTCAATCAGCAAGTTCAGCAGCTCAGCAGTTTAACCACTACCACAGGGCCCCTATAATAGTCTACACTGTCATTAATCCAGCTGAAAGCAGATAATCTGGATTTTATATGCCAGTGTAAAAGGAACCAGAGCCTACAGGGCAAGATTCTGCTGCTTCTTCCCCTCTCCCGTGCTTTCTAATTTAGCTCTCAACTCAGTGCAAAAGGTTGCAGCAATTGAAGTGAGCAGAGTATGAAGGGTAAAAGGGAGGAGGAGAGAGAAACTGGGACATTTTATAAGCATCTGAAAAAAGAATTATTCAGGACTTTTCCTACCAAATTTGGAGAATTTGAGGACATAGCACTCTTTGGGTTGGAACGTATTCTGCACAGAATGTATAACTAAACAGAAGATCATTAAGTGTCTCTGGATACTAGAAAGAATAACTTCATATTTGCACATCTTCAGTACTACATTTATTCTCAGTTTGTTCAAGATTTGTTATGGAATATCTGCTCTAGATAATTAAAAATGAAGCATACTTTTATATCTATTTATCTTCCAGAATTAAATACTAAATATTAATTGTATATCCAAGGTTTTGTAATCATATTTTATATCATTAATCACATTAATGAGAAATGAGAACAAATTTGATTTGAGATCTTTGTACTGCCTTTGGCATATTTACAAATGAACCTTTCTGAGTATTTGAATTGCATCAAAGCTTTACTACCATCACCATAAACCACTGAAATGTAAAAAAAATTAGATGTAAAACATTTAACCAGCATATCTACATACTTATTTTCATTGCATGCACAAAAAATCTTACCTGTACAAAGAAAACTGGTTGCTTTTGTATACATTCAGTTACCTCATACAAAGCTGACAATAATTCCAGTTTTCTCTCTACATGAAATGGCTGTGTATAGCAGACTCTATCTACAAGGACATAAATGCAGCAAAAAGAAATATACTAGAGTGTTATTTCTAATAGCAAAGGGGATAAAATATTGTACTCAGCTAATGTTAATTTATGTATACTTTAAGGAAGATTTAACACTTTTAAATTTTGCCATTTTAATCCCATAATCAGGACTGACATTCATAATAAGAGGAAGCAGTCTTTGTTTCCTAGAGATCACATGTTTTGAAGGTTTATCCTTTATCTTCTGAAACAGTATGTTTTTAGCCTGATTAGCCCAGATGATTAGTAACACCTCAGGTGGGAAAAATCAGCACAGACATAAATTCTTCACCCATGTAGGCATATTAATTATCATTACATATTTTATCCAACAATCTTGGGAATAGTACTTTCCTCAGAAGATTTGCTACACTGGTCCCTGCTCTACTGGCTTAAATCCAATTTCCAGGTAAAGGGCAAAAGGCCGAATACATTACGATCAAAACTTGTCTAGAGGAAAGCTGTTTATACCTCAATTGATTCTCCAGCACATTTAATCCAGATTAGATTTGGATTAAACCAACTCAACAGACTTGACCTTAAAAATTATTAGTGCAGAGCGGATATGAGCACTACCTTTGGCATAATAAACATTATTGCATGGCTTCCAAGTATTTTCTGACTATGGCCCTATCTACACTGCCATATAATGCTGTTGAAAACTTGGTTTGGCTTGGTTAAAGCCAAATTAATTCCAAAATCAGGCCAATAATAGCACCAAGTGGGCCTCCCAAGGGAGAGCATTCCACAATCAAGATGCCAAAGAAAGCCCTTTCTCCCGTGCCTTCATATAGTGTATTGTTCCTAATCGTGGGACATAAAGGAGAGGAGTTCACTACTGGGAGGCACCACATTGGAGGGCACTAAACTTTAAAGACATTAGATTAGACATCAATTTGTGAGAATTTAGTTGGTTTACCTCATGTATGTTGGCACAGCATTACAACATAAATATTTATCTTCTATTTTATTTCCTTTAAAAAAACTATTTTATTTCCTTTTAAAAACACATACTAGGCTTGGTTGATCCAAAAAAATGGTTCAAAACTCGTTATGGATATGGGGGCACTGGTGGTTCAATTCAGAAAAAAAATCCATTTTTAAAAAAAAATAATTCAGAACTTTCTGAAATTTCTGAATTGCTTCGTTAATGGTGAGTGCGATTGCACAACAGCCCTTCTCCCTGCCCTGGTTCTCTGCCACCCTATTCTTCTTCCTCCCCAACAGCAACAACACACAAGCAGCTGCAAGGCAGGCAGGCAACAGCCCTGCTCCCAGCCCTTCTCCGCTTGCCCTGCTCTTCTTCCAACCTCCCTTCATATCCTCCCTTCTCTTTCTTTTTCCCCTTCCCTTCCTGGGCTCACAATGAGCCTCTGAGCCATGTGCTGCCCTTTAGCGCGATGGCTGACATGCTGAAACCCCTGCCCTTCCCTCTCCTCCCCAAAACTTCTCTCCTCATTGGCTGGGAGGCAAGCATCCCAGCATGCAAGCTGCTTGCCTCCAAATGCTGAGTCACTTCCAATTCACTTTCTGAGTCAGAAGAAAAATGGCGAGAGAAGCTTCAGAAGGGAAACGGAACTTCCAGTTTTCTTTAAAACTTCAAAATCACTTCAAAAAGGTAATTTTTCCGACTTTATTCCGAATTACGAAGATTCTGACAGTACTTAACTATGCCTAATACATAACAAATACTCTCTCTTACTTTAGGAAAAAGTCTGTCAGTTTTGTCTTATCTGATAAAGAAAACTATGCTAGGCATGCTTCTGTTGTTTATAAACAGGAAAGAAAATATATATGGATTCTGAATTATAAATTGACATTCATGGACTGGAATAATGCCTACAAATCACAATTTATAATATGGGGATGTCTGTTAGCTGTTACCCAATCGAAAGGGGAACAAATTTCTGTTGATTGCAGAAGCTGCTGCTCAGTAATTGGGAATCAAGAGACATTCATGGTCCCTACATAGCTCCTAAGCTAGGGGCTTCATGGTGATTATGAATACATAACAGTCATGACTGCATAACTCTAGGTTATGCATTTATAACTACCATAGAGCACTCCACTCTACTCACCAAAGTCAGTGTTGTGTAATTTGATTAGCAGCAGTTGTGCAGGGGCTTTTCACTTTATGCAGTTAAAGCACTGTAATTCCACTTTAGCTGGCATACTAACATTATGTGGGACTTCGGGATTTACAGTTTAGGGAAGAGGATTTAGAACCCTCAGTCAGAGAGCTCTAGTGTGCCCATATTGAAAAACAATACAATTCCATAGGATGTAACCATGGCACTTACAGTGGAGTCATGGTGCTATAAAAGGGAACTAATCTCAGATAGAAACTGAGATCTCAGAATCCATGTGACTGCCTACATTACCTTTTACTTGGGATATATCCCCAATATGATACCACTTTAATTGCCACAACTCTTTCCAATGGAACACTGGAATTGATAAATCTCTACCAGAAAACTCCAATAGTGTAGTTCAGATAACTGAGTTGACTTGAGCTTTCTAGCCGATAATTTTGAATATCTCACTATACTACAAATGTTAGATTCCTCAGGGAAAAAACTTCATGCTAATAGTGTGCTAATAAAGTGTTATAATTGTGTAGTGTAGTTATTCATCCAGAGCTACTATGGATTGAACCTGATATATACTCTCCCAGCAAACTATGGTTCCTCTATACAATGTCCTTTGAATGAAAAGCTATCCTCAGTGTGTACACACTATTTCGTTTTGATGGAAGACACAAGTTTTCATATGTATGTATCATATTTATCTTTGATTATTCCCATTTCAAAACACACCAAGCATCTAGGTAGCAAGCATAAATGACAGTCTTATGGGAACAAATCAAATCAAACTTCAAATTCATGTTCCATCATAACAGTGAAGGGGAAACGAGTCATCCATATGCCAAATTAGTTTTGGCAGCCCCATTCTTACAGCATTCTTTCTATTGATTGTATTTATCGGTTCAGAGGAAACAAATAGCTTGCTCTGGGTGGAAATAATTAACAGCAAGAGAAAAGAAATGGCAAAGCTCAGCCGTCAAGGAGACAAGCATCTTAACGGAGATATTGATGTTCCTTCAGAGAAGAGTCAAGAAGAAATGGAAAGATAGCAGGACAATTTCCTTTGCAGTTATAACTACAAAATATCTTTAAACTCTTAACAGTCCACATATACCAAGGATGTAACTCTTTCCAGCAGATTGGTTTATCTTGTTTCCCTTTGATAGGAAAAAGAAAGAAAAATTGGCTACAAGACATTTTTTTGTTTATTTGTCCTCTTGGGACCATTCACTATCATCTTTGTGTACTTTAACTTAATGTGCCACTGTGACAAGGAGTGGAAAAATTACCCATGTACTTAAGGGATATTATTATAGTCAGACCCAGTAGGACTGTTACACTTATTTAAGGTATTTTTGGGCAATTCTATCTGAAAACTTCTTTCTCAGTTATTAATAACTTGGCTGAGAAATATACTTTGGGTGAAGTTTGACATGCAGGTTCTCTCATACGTCCATTTACACTTTATAAAAATGAATTCTATTTTCTTCAGATGAGGAAAAAAGTCAAGGGGTGTTGTGCTGAATTCATTCATATTTTTTAAACATTGTAGTTGTTTTCAATATTTTTATTAGGCTGGTGCATAATTCAGAATAAAAATCGTAACTCGTATCTGCTTTGTTAAATTTGTGCATACAAACGCAATTTCTGAGGTATGCAGGAAAGGTGGAGGGGATTTAGTATTTGAATCACTTACCCATTTTTTCGTAAATGTTCTGTAATTTTGGTTGTCTCCCAAGGTCAGTCTAATTTTCACTATAACCATTAAGCAACTTTGGTAAAGCCAAGAGAACACAAAGTGCTTTTAAAATCTCATTCCTCGCCAGCACTGCCTTAAGGAAGGGAGCTGTGGGCGTGACTAATCATAGACAGTACCCCCTATTTTTGGAAGGAGTTTAGAACCATTTTTTAATGGTACGCACATGCCTAGTATGTATGGATGCTAAATTCTAAAAGACAATAAAAATGTACTACAAACAGTTCTTTCACACGTTTTGTTAGTAATTTTAATGCCAGTGTCATTCAGTCACATCTAACAACATGGAAACATCAAATCAAATTGCAAAAAATAAAAATGTTTGTGATAGAGAAAACCTGAGAATATTTTTGGATGTAGAACACTTAGGGAGCATCTACAACTGTAGTATTAATACAGTTTGATACCACTTTTACTGCCATGGCTCAGTGCTATGGAATCAAGGAGGTATAATTTGGTGAGGTGCCAGGATTCTTTGACGGGGAAGGCTAAAGGCCTTGCAAAACTCCAACTCCCATGATTCCATAGTTTTAATGCTGTCAAGCTGCAATCATTCTACAGTGTAAATGCATTCCTGGTTTCCATAAAACCAGTGTACATTTTTTTTTACAATGTTGTTGAATCTTGCAAACATTTACTTGAAAATATGAAACAAAAAGTCCTAACATTTTCCCACCAGGGACTAATGGATGTAGAAAAATGTGAATATGGAAGCTGTTTAGCAAGCAATTTTATTCCATCCAAATATGACTCCAACTCAATGGCAATCTTGCATCCTATAGAATCCTAGGAGTTTGTAGTTTGGTAGACACTATAGGATTCCAACTATTTTTCTTTAAACTGCTAGTTTCAGAATTCCATAGGATGTTGCCATCTATATATATAAATCTGTAAGGGGCATCCAACGGGACAGCAAAACTCAAACCCCCCCCCAACGAAAATTAACCAAAATTCCCATGCACATACCTCAACCCACAAGGTATGAACAAATCGAATCAAAAGAAAAAGAAAGAAAGAAAGAAAGAAAGAAAGAAAGAAAGAGGTAGAGAAGGAAGAAAGGAGAGAAAGGGGAGAAAAAGGGGGAAGGAATAGGTAGGTACCTCTCTTTCATAATACTCCAGATATCTACCTCTACTTTGAAAAGATTTACTATAGGTCACAGCAACACGTGGCAGGGTACAGCTAGTAGTAATTAAAATGGAAACACAGTGCTACAGCTGTGAAGTGTGAAAGAACCCAATATCAGCCTTGCCACTAGAACGGGCAAATAGGACAGGTAAGCCAAAAAATAGGAGGCTTGTGTTTAGATTGGTTATGTGAAGGTCTCTTCCCCATACATTTTACATTTCCTTCAAACAAAGGTGGGCAAAATCCACAGGTGAAGTGAATGAAAGTCATTTGATATCATTGGGGAAAATTGGTCAACTTACAATAACATGTTTTTAAAGAAGTAGATCCGTTAGTCCTTTGAAAAATAAAAAAAGAGGATGAGAAAAAAAGAAATGTGGCAGTACCTTTAAGGCTAACTTTTTATTTTAACATGAGCTTTCATTGATAGAAACCCACTGCTTCAAATGCAGTCTGTGCAATATTAAAACTTTAAGTTATAAAACATATTAATACAATTGTGTGAGAGAAATGGAGTATAATAGAATCTAGAAGGATACAAATCATGACTATTGCCCATTTTCAAAGGGTTGATATAGGTCTTTCAGATCTTTGCAGTGCCACTGTTTATGTGTGAAAGCAATAAATTTATGGATTAAAAGTCAGTTTCCCTGGATTCAAAACTCTTTGACAAGATGGACATGACGTGGTGGTCTATGGATTTTTTTTCTTATTTTCTTTTTTACATTGTGGAGGCAGCTCACGTTTCTTATTATATTAGGAACCTGGAAAAGACACAAATCCATTCACAGAAGCATTCAGCCAAATTCAGAAAGCACACAGCAATAGCTGTACTTCATATTTGCCTGGAGTAACTTTTACCTTGAAATTAGTGCTTTTAAAAATAAGACAATGAAAGGAGAGAGAACCTCCAAAGCACTTCATACATTTTCTCCCACTTAAAAGTTTGCTCCCTGCTGGAATGTCTATCATTCTCAGACTTAAAAAATATATCCCTACACACAATACATAGTCTGTGAAGCCTTTTTGTAAAGTGAAATTTTAGCCTTTTTCATTCAGGTAAGCCAAAAAAAAAATAGTTCAACACCTTATTTTGGACTTAGTGAAGGCATGTAGAGGCACAGCGAAGACTGCAAAGTGTGCGGCAGCCCCAGATAATGGAACTTCCTCTCCACTGGTCTTTTCATTGTGTGCCTTCAAGCCATTTCCATTGTATGGAGATCTTTAACTTGGCATATCATAGGTTTTCCTGGCAAGAAGAGGGTTTCTCTTCTCCTTGACTGAAAGGGTATGACTTGCAAAGGTCACCCAATGTTATTCCATAACTGAGTGGGGATTTGAAACTTGGTCTCTCAGAGTCCTAGTGCAACACTCAAAACCACAACATTACACTGAACAAAGTTCACATTTTATTGAAACCAAGCAGAGTCAGTGAAGGTAAAGAGAGACTTAGTGTACTTCAGCTTCTGAGGAAACTCTGAATAGAGTGAAACGACGCAATGAAATCTTAGTATGGCTGAGATTCAATGTTATATTTATTATTATATTGATTTATTTCCTGGTTTTAATTTTTTGACTGAGATGCAAAGCAGCTAATGAAAAATCCTAGTCTACATTATCTCAGCATAGTAGGATAGTATCTTCAGCGTTTTCCAGCACCCTGGAGATTATTCAGATCCAGTGCAAGATACTGAGTGGGCTTCTTTTCTTTTGTGGTTTCTGAAATGATCTGACCTGCCTTTTTTCTCTCTATTCAAAACCTAAGTTAGCTTAAAGAAAAAATAAATAAATCTCATTTTTAAAATTTCCCAATGCAAAGATGGATAAGGTTTAGAACAGCAAATCTCTAGGTCATAATATTTTTAATGGTATTGTTTTATGACTAATGTATTTAACAGGAAGGGTGGAGGTTTATTTCCATCATTTTGACTTAAATTTTCAGGTTTTAATTTCAAAGATATGCCTGTCTTTGAAGGGTCTGATTAGAGTTCAAAATGCTTTGCACGGTTGCCACCAATGTTTGCAGAACTGGCAATGGTTCTACATGACATTAAAAGTAACACTGCATTCAGGTAAAACTTAAAAAATAATAATTTCAACTAATGGATGATTACATTCAATTTACATCCATTTCCCTCTAATTATTTTATGCATAAATATCCTTGCCCTGCTAAATGATGTGAAGCCTTTTTGTAAAGTGAAATTCTAGCAATTTGCCTGACTCATGTGTGTAATTGGTTTAATTAGCACTGTTATTTTTAATGGGAATAACAATGTTAGCAGTGTGTGCTTGCTTCTTCACTGGACATTGCTAAAAGCTGCATTTCTCATTTTAGCTGATCCTTCAGTATTGAAGCTGTTTCATTTACTGGGCACAAAATATGAATAGAACAAAGCATTCTACTTTCTTTTGGAGTGTTCAGCTTCATTCCATTTAGGTTAATTGTACGTTCCCATTCAATCTGTATTTAGGAAACGAACAAAATGCTGCCTGTATCCACCAATAAGTGCCCTTTAGGGAAACTTTTAAAGGCATATTACTTAATAAGCAGAATTTTGTATGAATGCTTTAGGAGGAAGATCAAAAATAGATTGCACCATATTCTACAAACACATGCTGATTGTTCTGTAGCTGAGAAATGTATCAGCTACTAAAATGCATGTTCTTATGACTTTTTTTGTTTGTTTCAAGAAAGCTTTCTACATCATAGCACTTGAACATCCTTATTTGGGATTACTGTAATAGGTATACTGCAAGAGATGAATGTAGGCAACAGTTTTTACAGGGGGATAGTGGGTGAAAAAATTGGCAGTTCTAAAAGAAGACATCCTAGAAGGATACGGAGACTTTATGTTTCTGATAGCTAATATTTTGATACTAGAAAATGGCTTAATCTGCAACAGTGCAAGTAGCAGAGCTCAGTACATGATTTCCCATACTTCTATATTGCCATTCCCCTGACACTTCACTTTTCTATCAGATTCATAAATACTTACTAAAATAAATAGACCAATAACCAAATAAAAGAGGTGGTAAAGGGAGACATGAATGTTAAGCAGTGGTGTATTTACAGGAAAGTACAAAAGCAAGGTTGTATATTAGAAAAGTCATTGTGCTATCAGAATGCATACAGCTGATGAATAGAAAGACTTATCAGACCAAGTCTGATGGAGTTTTCACTTTATATTCATTGTATCTTTAGCATTATAGCACTTCACAGAGATCTTTAGCAAAATATGTAATCATCTGGTATGACTGAGCCATAGTTTCTTTGAATTTTAAAATTTTATTTCAAGAATATGTATTTAAAGTGTCATATTCAACGACTATTTGCAGCTTGGGGCTTATTCTGCACAAAACATACATATTTGAGCAGTACAGAAATATTTTTGTCCCCCCCCCCCCCAAATCTAAATTATGAAGATACTTCTTAGGCTACATTAGTTTTTCCCCACCCTCAAAGAAAACATTTTTCAAAAATTTGATTTTTTCCCCCTCAAAATTATTTTCAAATATCCATCCATTTCTAGACCTGAAGTAGGGGTGCTCTCTTTTTCTGACTGGTTTCTCATCTTTAATACATATAGAAGAGTCAAGTTCAAATTTTATTTATTTATTTACCACACTTTTATCCCGCCCTTTTCAGCCCGAAGGCAACTCAGGGCGGCGTACAGACTGGCAACAATTAGATGCCAAACAGACATAAATACATCGTTTAAAACAGGTTAAATCACATAATAAAATTCATATAAAACAATTTAAAACTATAAAAACCTATGACTTCTGGGTTTAAATCCATATCCATTTGCATCGTTAAACCATTCCAAATTCGTTCATAGTACTGAGTTTGTCTGTGTACAGTGAGATTCCAAAAGCTTGCTCAAAGAGCCAGGTTTTTACTCTTCTCCTAAAGGTCAGGAGGGAGGAGGCCAATCTAATATCCCCAGAGAGGGAGTTCCACAGCCAAGGGGCCACCACTGAGAAGACCCTGTCTCTCGTCCCCACCAAGCGCACCTGTGAGGCAGGCGGGATTGAGAGCAGGGCCTCCCCAGATGATCCTAAATTTCTTGAAGGTTCATAAAATGATTTTCCCCATGCTTTTCTTGTACCTATTTGATTTGACCAGTGAAAACTGAGAATTTCATTTATTTTTTCAGTTAATTTTATTTTTTAAATGTCATATATACCAACTACCCGTATTTACATGAATCTAGTGCATTATCTAATCTAATGTACACTTCAATTTTCAAGACCCTGAAACCCAAAACAGAAGATTCTCTGGTGAATGTAATCTGCAGCAGCAAAAAATGCTCTCTTTGTAATTTGTTGCAAAAAGGTGTTGAAGTTGTGCACTTAGAATTCCTTCTTTAGAAATAAAAAGTGTTAAATCACCAAATCTTCCATCAATGGAAAGTGTTGTTGTTGTTCATTCGTTCAGTCGTCTCCGACTCTTCGTGACCTCATGGACCAGCCCACGCCAGAGCTCCCTGTCGGCCGTCACCACCCCCAGCTCCTTCAAGGTCAGTCCAGTCACTTCAAGGATGCCATCCATCCATCTTGCCCTTGGTCGCCCCCTCTTCCTTTTCCCCAGCATCATTGTCTTCTCTAAGCTTTGCTGTCTCCTCATGATGTGGCCAAAGTACTTCAACTTTGTCTCTAGTATCCTTCCCTCCAGTGAGCAGTCGGGCTTTATTTCCTGGAGGATGGACTGGTTGGATCTTCTCGCAGTCCAAGGCACTCTCAGCACTTTCCTCCAACACCACAGCTCAAAAGCATCGATCTTCCTTCGCTCAGCCTTCCCTAAGGTCCAGCTCTCACATCCGTAGGTTACTACAGGGAATACCATGGCTTTGAGTAGGCGGATCTTTGTTGCCAGTCTGATGTCTCTACTCTTTACTATTTTATCGCGACTGGACATTGCTCTCCTCCCAAGAAGTAAGCGTCTTCTGATTTCCTGGCTACAGTCTGCATCTGCAGTAATCTTTGCACCTAGAAATACAAAGTCTGTCACGGCCTCCACGGTTTCTCCCTCTATTTTCCAGTTGTCAATCATTCTTGTTGCCATAATCTTGGTTTTTTTGACGTTTAGCTGCAACCCGGCTTTTGCGCTTTCTTCTTTCACCTTGATTAGAAGGCTCCTCAGCTCCTCCTCGTTTTCGGCCATCAGAGTGGTGTCATCTGCATATCTGAGGTTGTTAATGTTTCTTCCAGCAATTTTCACCCCAGCTTTGCATTCATCAAGCCCCGCACATCGCATGATGTGTTCTGCATACAAGTTAAAAAGGTTGGGTGAGAGTATGCAGCCTTGCCGTACGCCTTTCCCAATCTTGAACCAGTCTGTTGTTCCGTGGTCAGTTCTGACTGTTGCTACTTGGTCCTTGTACAGATTCCTCAGGAGAGAGACAAGGGGGCTTGGGATGCCCATCCCACCAAGAACTTGCCACAATGTATTATGATCCACACAGGCTTTAGAGTAGTCAATGAAGCAGAAATAGATGTTTTTCTGAAACTCCCTGCCTTTCTCCATTATCCAGCGGATATTGGCAATCTGGTCTCTCGTTCCTCTGACTTTTCTAAACCCAGCTTGTACATCTGGCAACTCTCGCTCCATGTATTGCTGGAGTCTTCCTTGCAGGATCTTGAGCATTACCTTACTGGCATGAGAAATAAGGGCCACTGTACGGAAGTTTGAGCAGTCTTTCGCATTTCCCTTTTTGGTATGGGGATATAAGTTGATTTTTTTCCAGTCTGATGGCCATTCTTTTGTTTTCCATATTTTCTGGCAAATGGCATGCATCACCTTGACAGCATCATCTTTTAAGATTTTAAACAGTTCAGCTGGGATCCCGTCATCTCCTGCTGCCTTATTGTT
The DNA here is from genome assembly GCF_025583915.1 of Anolis sagrei ordinatus. NCBI lineage: Eukaryota > Metazoa > Chordata > Lepidosauria > Squamata > Anolidae > Anolis > Anolis sagrei. The sequence goes on from NW_026846588.1 coordinate 84,500,749, forward strand.
AGCAATGCTTCTTAAGGCCCATTCAACCTCACTCCTCAGGATGTCTGGTTCTAATTCATTCACCACACCGTCAAAACTATCCTCAATATTATTATCATTCCTATACAGATCTTCTGTATAGTCTCGCCACCTTCTCTTGATCTCTTCAGCTTCTGTTAGGTCCCTGCCATCTTTGTTTCTTATCATACCAATTTTTGCCTGAAATTTACCTCCAATGTTTCTAATTTTCTGGAAGAGGTCTCTTGTTCTTCCTATTCTGTTGTCTTCTTCCACTTCCATGCATTGCTTGTTTAAAAATAGTTCCTTATCTCTTCTGGCTAACCTCTGGAATTGCGCATTTAACTGGGCATATCTCCCCTTATCCCTGTCTCCTTTTGCTTTCCTCCTTTCTTGGGCTACTTCCAGTGTCTCAGCAGACAACCATTTTGCCTTCTTGGTTTTCTTTTTCTTTGGGACGTACTTTGTTGCCGCCTCCTGAACAATGTCACGGACTTCTGTCCATAGTTCTTCTGGGACTCTGTTTACTAAATCTAGTCTTTCAAATCTGTTCTTCACTTCCACTGTATATTCGCTAGGAATGTTAGTGAGATCATATCTAACTGGTCTGTGTATTTTCCCTGATCTCTTTAGTTTTATTCTAAATTGTGCAATAAGAAGTTCGTGATCTGAGCTACAGTCAGCCCCAGGTCTTGTTTTCACCGACTGGATGGATGTCCGCCACCTTTGGCTGCAAAGGATGTAGTCAATCTGATTTCGGTGTTGACCGTCTGGTGAGGTCCATGTGTAAAGCCGTCTTTTAGGTTGTTGGAAGAGAGTGTTTGTTATACACAGCGAGTTTTCCTGGCAAAATTCTATCAGCCTGCGTCCCGCTTCATTTTGTTCTCCAAGACCATGCTTGCCTGTGATCCCAGTTGTCATTTGACTTCCCACCTTGGCATTCCAGTCTCCTGTAATGAAAATAATGTCTCTTTTTGGTGTATTATCCAGTAGGTCCTGCAGATCCTCATAGAACTGATCTACTTCTGCTTCTTCGGCAGCTGTGGTTGGGGCGTATATTTGGATCACTGTAATGTTGAAAGGCTTTCCTTGCACTCAATTTGAGATCATTCTGTCATTTTTTGGGTTGTATCCAAGCACTGCTTTAGCGAATTTCTTATTAATTATGAAGGCTACTCCATTTCTTCGATGTTCCTCTTGTCCGCAGTAGTAGATCTGGTGGTCATCTGATGTGAAGTGGCCCATTCCAGTCCACCTCAGTTCGCTGACCCCCAGAATGTCTATCTTTAGTCTTGACATCTCACCAATAACAACATCCAATTTGCCCTGGCTCATAGATCTTACATTCCAGGTTCCTATGGTGTGTTGAGCTTTAGAGCATCGGATTCGTTGTTCACCTCCAGTACCGTCGGCCGCTAGCCTTCCTTTCGGCTTTGAGCTAGCTGCGTCATCACATCTGGGGCTAGTTGAACTTATCCTCTGCTCCTCCCCAGTAGCATTTTGGCCATCTTCCGACCTGGGAGTCCCATCTTCCAATGGCATACCGACATATCTCTGGTTGTACTGATCCATTTAGTTTTCTTGGCAAGGATACTGGGGTGGTTTTCCATTGCCTTCCCCAGGGATCACGCTTGGTCTGACCTCTCTGCCACGACCGTCCCGTCTTGGGTGGCCCTTCACGGTTTCGCTCATGACATCATTGAGGTGCTCAAGCTCCAGCGCCACAACAAGGCGGTGACCCTTTGCTGGAGCAATGGAAAGTAACACTAGAGAATCAGATAATCCTTCTTTCAGGGAGCCTTGAAAGAAGAGACAAGAAGGAAGGGGAGAAAGGAGCTTTGAAAGAAAAGGGAGAGAGGGGTAAAGAGAATGGAAAGAAGGTACAAGAAGGAAGGGGAGAGAAAAAACGCAGAAGGAAGGGTGGAAGGGAGACAGAAAGAAGGGAAAGAGCTCTGTGGTGGCAGAGCCAAGGCTGGCTCACTGAGAGAGAGGCCCTGATGAGCAAGGGCAAAGGAGGCTGCCTTCGTCTTCATCTCTCCCTCCTCTGCTTTGGAGCCTGCAGTGAGCAGCTGATAAGGAAGCCAGCCCCAGTAAGCCAAGAAGGCCACTCCTTCTCTGCCTTTCTGGCTCCAGTTACCTTCGCCTCTTTCTCCTTAGCTCCTGGGACGTGCAGTGAGCAACTGGTAAGGGAGCCAGCCCTTTCAAGGTGGTTGCTCTGGGAAGCCAAGGAGGCTACTCCTCCTCCATGGTCACCTTTGCCTTTTCCTCCTTGGCTCCTGGGGCCTGCAGTGAGCAACTAGTGAGGGAGCCAGCCCTTTCGAGGTGGTTGCCCTGGGAAGCCAAGGAGGTTGCTCCTCCTCTATGGCCACCTTTGCCTCTTCCTCTTTGGCTCCTGGATCCTGAGGACAGTGGCTGGCAAGGGAACCAGCCCGGGCAAGGCAGCAGCCCTGGCAAGCCAAGAATGCTGCAGATTGCAACAAGCAGGAAGGCCCTTTACCGTATTATGCAATCTAATGTGCACCCCAATTTTGGCATAGCCATTTTGCCAAAAAAGGTGCACATTAGAATCGTGTAAATATGGTATATAGTCAGGACCGAAAAAATGGCTTTTTTTTAAAGTGAAACTGTCAGATTTTCACATTTGCAGAGAAAAAAGTTACACTCCAGGATAACTTGCAGTTTTAAAAAATGGTCCATAGACAAAACAGACATAACATATATTTTGCAATTATCTTTATCATGTGAAGGCTGGCAGTAGAGTATGAGCAAAATCCTCAAATTTACTAATTGAGTGGATATGCCATGTTGTTTTGAAAATCTCTTGTATTTTTGCATTCATATAGGATAAATAAATTGTATTTCCTCATAAAAGAGAGCTACTAACCCTCACCCCAGTGAAACAACATATCTTTTAAAAGCAAATTCAGATAAAATGCAAAATCCGAGATAGTGTTTGCAATAATACAGAGAATGAAATTGAATCTAATATTATGGTTTGTTCTTTGCTTTTTAACTGCAGCATTTGGGGAGAAAAAAGGTAAAACATCACAGGTGATCTCCGTCATTAGACCTGAAAACCATTCCATTTTCCAAGATTAAATCTGACCCGCAGGTATTTGTAATAAAAAGTAGCAATATTGTTTTGTTTATGCCTTGGCCAAGATGAAAGCCATATTGCACTTAATGCTATGATCCTGTTCAATGGCGACACAATGATATCAATTTGGAGACTACTGAAATGTGAGATTTTATTTCTGAAATTACAACTGTTTCAGATAAAAGATACTGTGGCAATAATGGCTGCTTTATGTTGCATGCAAACAAACTGAATACAAGTGTTGTGAAGATAATGTGATATTCCCTTAGCCAATGTAGATTTTTACCTTCTGTTCTTTTAAAATGCATCTGAAACATAAGCAACAAAATATATTAATTTCTATAATCTTCCAATTTAAATGGAAATCTGCCACATTTTACTGAATAGGGAAATCAAAACAGGTATTTGTTCATTTCATAAACTATGAAAACAGCTCCAATCTCATTCTTTCATACATTTGGCTAAATTTAGGTCAGGATGAATCATCGAACGCTCTTCATTTTACATGTTAAATATCCTAATTTCTCTTTATTACTTAGGACTTCATGGGGTTTATATGTCACTTAATTCCAGTAACTTTTATATTTGAGAAAGGAGAAGGTGGGGCTTCACACATCATTTTCTTTGTTTTGGTCTTGGCATCCAAATTAGTCATCTCTGCCCTAACATGGTAGATTTGACTGAAAACTGTCTATGGGGCATAGAGTCAAAAGTGGAAAATCAATAATTATTTTAAAATCCCATCAATTTGCAATATAGCAGGCTATACCACACTGATTTCATCTAAATCAGAGCTTTCTAAATTGTGTGTTGCAGCATGTTCATGTGTTGTGACTCAGGTCCCAAAGATTGCCCAACACAGCAGATTAAGGGTTAACAAAAGTCTTTAATGAGTCTTTAACAGGCTAGCAGCACTTAACCAGCAATGCTACTTAGCAAAACAAAAGGACCTTCATGCAGGTAAACAATAACAGAGATAACCCGGAGTATCCCAGGACTCAATCTCAGGAAAAAGGAAAGCTGGAGCAAAAAACAAACAGTGACAAAAGCGGAGTCAAACAGTCCTTGGTTGATAACGGAGACAGGCAACAAACAAAGTCCAGCAGGCAGATGACGTGGTCCAGAGACGTTCCAAAAGCAGGGGCAAGGCGAAGTCACTCACGTAGTTCCAATCCGAAGTCAAGGTACACGAAGACAAGATAGCTGGATTCCCAGGACCCAAATGAAGGTTAGGCAGAACAAGACACCCGATGCAACGCTTTGTCCTCTGCAAAGCTACACATCCCAGAACCCCCATTTTATTAGCAATCGCTATCGCTAGATTGATCCTCATCACTAGCATCTGGGTCATTTCCTTCAGCTGCTGGCTCGTTACTCCGCCATCTCTGCCAGCGTTGATCCAAACCAGGATCCTGCCAAGATGTACCTGCCTGCCATGTATCTTGGAATCCCTCAAACTCATCACTAGACGTGGGCTGTGTACATATGTCCTGAATTTCCCTAACCCGAGTCCAGTCCAATTCCTCCTCCATTTCCCCATTACTGGCTTCCAGTTCATCTGAACTGGAATTGTCAGCTGTATCTTTAAGCCGTTTACTCATAGTTTCTTCATCACTATCAGACTCACTGGCAACCCGCTTTACTCCCCGGTAATCCAATTCCTCCAAATCCTTGGGTCCAAACCCTGCAAAATCTTCCATGTCGCTAGGTGCCAAAATAATATCTCGAATACGCTTCAGCTGACGTTGATCCAGCTCTGACTCAACATCACTCCTCCTTCTCCTACAACCGGTAGTAGTTTCACTGCCAAGACGCTGAGCCTCAACATCGTGTGTCAGCTGCATTGTGTAGATGTGTTGCACAAACTTACCGCAAACTATAAATCAAATATATTTTTTAAATAGGAATGAAAAGTTTTCATAAGATATGTTGTATCTTCATACATTTTATTGTTACACTTTATGTATGTGTCTGATCTCTTATCAGGGGTTGGTTTAATATATATGAGTAGTAATTCAGCAAAATAATATAAAAAACAAAGTTCAAATATCAGGAATAATCCACAGAAATCAAAGTACATGAGTAGTATTTAAAAAAACCGGAATCCAAAGCATGAAATTTAGGAACAGTCTTCAAAACTTGGAATCATGAGACATGAACAAAAGGAAACATGGAACTAGAAATCCCTTTACTTCACCCTAGATCTTTACTCAATACCAACATTGCCTGGACTAATGGGCCCATCTTCTGGGCTAGTGAATATAAAGAGAAATTTCATACCTTCTCCCCGGGAACTGATAAAGATTTCTTGATCTTCGTCAAGAAATCTTGACCTTCATACTCTCTCTTGGGAAACCCTATGTTGATGGAACATAAATCTCCTATCTAACTCCTCGTTAAACTGTCCATCTAGACTTTTATTTTCATTATCTGAGCTCAGATCTGTTCCTGACCTTGCTTCCCTAGCAAACTACCTTTCAGCAATGTGGCCTTCAGACACAGTCCACTTTTCAGGGCTTAAAATCTCTTTCTGGCTCGTAGACACAGAGTCTCCAGTGTCATCAGAATGACCAACAGGCCCAGAATCCCCAGAGAGATCAGGTGCAAGCACAAAGAATTACAACACCATTACTACCATTAATAATCCTTTCTTTGATGACTTCTGGGGGGGGGGGGGGAGATGCTAATAGCATTAAATATGGCCAATGCCCATCAGATTCTTTCAAACATCATAAATTAGGTGAACTTCTCTTTTAGAGCTAATTAAATTTATTGCCCAAACTGTCTACCCTCTTCAAATCTATTCCAATACATGCCCTTCTCTTGCTTATATGTGCTCCCGTTACTGGGTTGCGCTGTGAGCAAGAAAAAGTAACTATTACCACAAGACAACACCATTGCCATGGTCTGCAAGGATGAATGGAAATCTGAATGTTGAAATCCATCCCTTCCTTCCTTCCTTCCTTCCTTCCTTCCTTCCTTCCTTCCTTCCTTCCTTCCTCCCTTCCTTCCTTCCTTCCTTCCTTCCTTCCTTCCTTCAACTGAAGTGCTTTCACTGGTGCTTCCACTACAGGCTATCCTGGCAAGTAATAGGATTTTTGATGAGCAATTGAAGGACTGTGTGAGAGTTTATATGTGTGGGTGGGTGGGGGGAGGAAGGATGTGTGCACTGTAGCTAAAAGATCTGTAGACTTATAGCAGGGTGTGGGGAGGAGGAGATTTTGGCCTCAAAGCTTGTTTACACCATTAAAATAACTCTCTATAATTCAGATTTTTTGGCTGCCCAAATTTCACCCAACTAACACAACACCTGCCTATAATATATTGCTCTGAAATTTTATTGCTGCTCACACCCCGAAATTCAAACCAGCACCATTTTAGAAGTTTACTCAGAAGTAAGCAGTTTTCTCTCTCCTGACTTGCTGGTGACAACAACATATTCCTATCTGATTTTCTAGGAGGTTGAATGGAGCTGCTGCCACTGCCACAATAATAAAGAGTGTTCCTCTAATCACTAATTTATGAGTAAATAATATTTTGTTTGTTCTGAGCAGGAACAAAAAGATTAAAGTGATCTGTAATGTTACAAAACATACATAAAGTACTACTGGACATGCAAATAAAATAAAAATGTTTGCCATTCCAGCAACATGTCCCACTCCTTCACCCTGAAGATAGCTCCACCTAGATGGTATAAAAAAAACAACAGAAGATCAGTTGCTTTCAGGAAACTGCAGAAGAAAAAGTGAGTTTTGATATATCATATTAAAGCCTAAAATAAATGCTTTTAATGCTAAAAGGATTGCACATCTTGTCTCAGGATCAAGACACCTGTGAGATGAGTACAGTTCTTGCATATGTGTTTGTAGACAGGCCATAATTTGAATAATTTCTGAGCAATAGAGAAAATTATTTCCTCCTCCCTTCCTGGTAGAAGATCTCCATTTTACTTTGCCCTGCTAATAGTGAGACCATTGTAGAGAAGAAAAAGAGAAACCACTTATTTAAAATTTAAATTCTGCAACACTGCTGCCTTGCCTATATACAAATACCACAGTTCGCATGCCAATTTTATTTGGTTTCATTATATTCAATTTCTTCAAAGTGAATTAAAAGAAGCAAAGGATTGTGTATGTGCATGTGTCTGTGGGGGAAGGGAGTTAAACAATATATTCCAGAATATGATAAACCTATAGTTGCCATTCTGGTTTGGATTTCTGCACAGCTGTGGGGGGTGGAAATGTGATGATAATGCTCAATTCACCGTGTACATATAATCTACAAAACACTGCCTCTTAATGTGTTTACAGCTGTCACAAAGGAATGTCTATGTATGCCTCCCAGTCCTTCCTCTACTCAAAGCAAGTGGACAGCCTCCAAACTTTTGCTTCATTTTCTTCCTTTCTAAAAACATTATGGGACATCACTTACTATTCTCGTCAGTTTAGATGATGTCGCCCTGTCAGTACCTGAACGCTTCTTCCTCTTGGAGGCATGAGTAGGAATGTCTCATTCAGTGATATGGCACCCTGTTGAGCATCAGTAGTTCCTTGACAGCAACACCTATTGAGCAGCCGATGCTGATGTGCCAGACTGACATTGTCCAAACAGGGCATGGCAGTTGGCAGCAGGAAAAACTGAACCATGAATAAAGATGTGAGTTTATCCAAGGCATACCACATGATTCTTCTCTGTTGTGTTTTCAGGCAGATCATATTGAAGAATAGAATATGGAAGAACTCTGATGGTAAAACCACATGACAATGAATACATCTGGAAAGTCAACATACAGAGGAGACAATATTAATGAAACAGAACAAAGGAAACTCAGGTTCCCTCTTTCATCTCCCTATAGTACTCTTCTTAGTTAGCAAATGAGGTCCCATCTACACTGCCATATAATGTAGTTTGATATTGCATTATATATTCAACTAGCCGTCCCCTGCCCCGCGTTGCTGTGACCCACTCGGGTGACCTGGAAAATAAAGTAATAAGAAAGTATTGGTTTCTAATTTGTGTAATTTCTTTATGCTTGTGGGTAAATAGCATTTCTTGTTGTTTCTTTGTCAGCATTGATGTAGAGATTGCCTGGTTTGCCTACTCTGGAACATGCAACATATAATTGTTCTTCTTTAGAGGTCCCTTTGAAATCTATGATACTGTATCTGTCATATACATATCTGTCTGTCTCTGTGTGTGAATCCTATGTCTATCTATATATCTGGATGGGAGTTGGACTGGATGGCCTTAAGGCAGCATTTCTCAACCTGGTGGTTGGGACCCCTAGGGGGCCACGAGGTCATGCCAGAAGGGGATGCCAGAACACAATATTTTCTGTTGGTCATGGGGGTTCTGTGTGGGAAGTCTGGCCCAATTCTATCATTGGTGGGGTTCAGAATGCTCTTTGATTGTAGGTGAACTATAAATCCCAGTAATTGCAAGTCCCAAATGTCAAGATCTATTTTCCCCAAACTTCATCTGTGTTCATGTTTTTAATTGTGTGTTATTTTATTGATAATGTTGTTTATCGTATTGCCTATGTTTTTAATGGCTTGTATTGTTGTTTTATTGCTTGTATTGTTGTTGTTTGGGCTCAGCCTCATGTAAGTCGCACCGAGTCCCTTGGAGAGATGGTAGCAGGGTACAAATGAAGTTAATAAATAAAATAAATAAATATTTGGGCATATGGAGTGTTTGTGCCAATTTTGGTCCAGATCTATCATTGTTTGAGTCCACAGTGCTCTTTGGATGTAGGTGAACTACAACTCCAGAACTCAAGGTCAATGCAAACAAAACCCTTCTAGTGTTTTCTGTTGGTCACAGGAGTCCTGTGTGCCAAGTTTGGTTCAATTCCAAGTTCAGAATACTCTTTGATGAAGGTTAACTAGAAATCCCAGCAGCTACAACTCCCAAATGATAAAATAATTTTTTTGAGTGATGATCGCTCCTTGGGTTAGTCGGTGTCTTGTGGCCAAATTTGGTATCAATTCGTCCAGCGGATTTTGAGTTATGAAGTCACTCAAAACACACAGAGCATTTATATATATAGATATAGATTCATATAATGCAGTTCAATGCAATTAAACCATGTTACATGACTCCACACTGACCACTTAATGCGGTATCAAACATGGCAGTGTAGATGGGGCCTAAATAGGCCTAACTGATATAGCAGCTACTTTGCAAGATTAAATTCTTGGGTGGAACCATTTGGGCCTCCATATGTTGAACTTACAAATCCTGGCAGCAAGGTAGTGGTTAGGAACATGAAGAGTTACTGTTCAACATCTGGATAGCAACACAGTTTTCATCCCTTTAAACTAATACATTTCTTATTTAAACGTGACAACTGTGACTCAGGATACACACATGAGAAAACAATAGTAGATAAGAAGTCAATTTTCTTATGGACACAGGATGAAAGCTTCTATGGGTAGACAATTTTAGTGCACCTGACATCATGTGTAAATCAGGGCTAGATTGTCAATGATCCAGAATTCTAGAGACAGTGCTCTTAGAATGGAATTTCTGCTGTGGGTATGGGGCCTGAAAACAATATTGGTGAAACCATTTTATGACAAGTTTATACACCATTCAGATATGGCTGCAGGGGAAATTCTATGATGTTGATTGAAACTTACGCTTAAACAAATGAACATGTGATAATTATTTTTCAAAACCACACAAGCTCTTCTGTTTGAATACTTAATAGGGCAAATTTATGCATGTCTATTCAAAATAAGTCCCAGCGAATTCAGGGATTTAGGACTGGAACCTAAATCTGCTTTGTCTTTATCATAGAGCACCATAGGTATTTACAAGTGTTTATTGAATTACACAATTAAAAATTATTTATCCCTTTAGTTTTTTACAGGATTAATATGTTTGTTACATAGGGATCACATTAATCCCATTCCAGGCCTATTAAGAATTAGCTAGCCACCAGTGGATTTTGTTTAACTAGCCCAGCTTAGTTTAGAAAGCATGTTTGCTATTCTAAGTCTTAATGGCTCTCTAAAAGGAAATTAACACAAAGAACTCACTGGCTAATTCTGAAATATTTGGTGGTGTGACCTTCCGAAACATATAAACAGGTCCTATAAGCTATACTATATCCCTTGTTTGTGTTTAATGAATTGTCTTAAATTTGGCTTAAATAAAAATATCATAAAATGGGAAAGCGAGTGCTCTGACATTATTTTCAATCAACAACCGTGGAACACAATGAACGGGTTGATAGTTCACCGTGTGCCGGGTTTCGCTATCAAAGTGGGGGGTGATGAAAATATTACTGATAGTTTATTGTTTCCTGCCTCCACAAAAAAGGGTTCCTTAATACTTGGAAAATTGGCTTGGAAGAATATCTTGTAATTGTTCTGACTTACAGTGATCCTGACACACCTGTTATAGGGTCTCCTCAGCAAGATATTTTCAAAGGGAGCTGCCATTGTCTTCCTCTGACACAGAGAACGTGACCTGTCCAAGGTCATCAAGTGGGTTTCTATGGCTGAGTTGGGATAAAAACCCAGGTTTCCTGGACCCACATTCCAACAGTCACAATACTA
>NW_026846588.1:84518839-84576988 GCF_025583915.1 Anolis sagrei ordinatus
GAAGAATATCTTGTAATTGTTCTGACTTACAGTGATCCTGACACACCTGTTATAGGGTCTCCTCAGCAAGATATTTTCAAAGGGAGCTGCCATTGTCTTCCTCTGACACAGAGAACGTGACCTGTCCAAGGTCATCAAGTGGGTTTCTATGGCTGAGTTGGGATAAAAACCCAGGTTTCCTGGACCCACATTCCAACAGTCACAATACTATATCTCATTATTCTGCACAGAAATAAATGTGAGTTTCTTCACAATAATTTTGGAGTTGTCTGCAAAACAAACAACTGTTTCCAGATAATGACATGTGTCTTCTTTATTAGATTGCTGCTCTCTATATGAGAACCAGGAATCTTATACAATAAAAATCTTATACAAAATATATTTCACAAAAACATAGCCACATGCTTTTGTTGGCACACATAATTACCATGAAAAAAAATCCTTCAAGATGTCTGAATATCAATAAAGTGAGAACTGCACAGAAAGGTTTGTTTTCTCCACAGCAAGGAGAAAACTGTGAAGTTTTTTTAATCTATTACTTACAATGACAAAATAGTGGTGTGACAACGTCCCAAGTCAAAGCAGGGATGGGGAATGGGAGATATGTATATTCCTTGGTTTCAACGGTTCTGAGAAAGTGAGAAGAAGAAGCTTTATCTTGAGTCATCATACTTAACTGATAGTATATTTTCTGCTTACTGAGTGATCCCTTCGGGGCATTATTTAACTAACTGTAATCACAATATGCATATGCAGAGGGAATAATAGTTGCTATGCCATTAGATTATTTCTCTGTGAACTTTTGGCAAGTGCTTCTCCGCAGAGTGCAGAAGAGTATAGATATGTCAGTATTCATGCTGCAAGGAGATATATCTGGCTCCTACAACTTTGAAACTCACCCTCAACAAATGGTAATCAATGCAAAGGATTGTAATTATGATAATGACAATTGCACTAGGAACTGACAAAAGGTCTACACCAGTGGTTCTCAACCTTCCTAATGCCGTGACCCCTTAATACAATTCTTCATGTTGTGGTGACCCACAACCATAAAATTATTTTTGTTGCTACTTCACCACTGTAATTTTGCTACTGTTATGAATCATAATGTGAATATCTGATATGAAGGATGTATTTTCATTCACTGGACCAAATTTGCCACAAATATCTGATACACCCAAATTTGAATACTGGTGGGGTTGGGGGGGGGGGTGATCAATTTTGTCATTAGGGAGTTGTAGTTGCTGGGATTTACAGTTAACCTACAATCAAAGAACATTCTGAACTTCACCAACGATGGAATTGAACCAAACTTGGCACACAGATCACCCATGATCAACAGAAAATACTGGAAGGATTTGGTGGGCATTGCCTTGAGTTCTGGAGTTGCAGTTTATCCAGAGAGCACTGAGGATCCAAACAATGATGGATCTGGACCAAACTTGGCCCAAATGTGAACACTGCAGGAGTTTGGGGAAAACAGATCTTGACATTTGGGAGTTGTAGTTGCTAGGATTTATAGTTCGCTTACAATCAAAGAACCTTCTGAACCCCACCAACGATAGAATTGGGCCAAACTTCCCACACAGACCAACAGAAAATACTGTGTTTTCTTATGGTCTTTGGTGACCACTCTGACACCCCTTCATGGCCCCCTCAGGGGTCCCGACCTCCAGATTGAGAAACACTGGTCTACACTGTCCAGAACCCAAATTCATCATGAATTTCCCTGGTGTCCGTCTCCACAAAGCACATCATCCTCTGATAAAAATCTCAGGTTTTCTGGGTTTAATCCAAATTTGCCCCACTTTAGGCAAAGTTAGGGGATAGAGTTTGCTAGGAATGCAAGAGTATCCTGGGACATTATGGCAAACTGGACAGCTGGGTTAAGTCTGTTTCAGCCTAATTCTCTGTCCACCACCAGCACCTTCTCTCTGTGCTGATGAGCACAGGGAAAGAGGATGTCTCTGCATTTGAAGAGTGCTCAGAAACTTCAGTTGATCCAATGAGCAGTAGCAAGATTATTAACAGGAACTGCTACAGGGAGCAGATAATTCCCCTATTGAAATAGCTCCAGTGGATGTCACCTCATTTCTGGGCACAACTCAAAGTGTGAAAATTTATACAGTTTAGGTCCAGATTATTTGAAGGACCTTACCTATCTTTATGAGCCTGTTAGGACACTAAAATCACCTGGGAAGTCTTCTCTCTGTTCAACCTGAAGCACATTTGGTGGCAACAAAGGCGAGGGCCTTTTTAGTGGCTTCTCACAGACTCTGAAACTCCCTCCCAAGGGAGACCAGGATGGCTCTATTTTTGCTTGCTTTTCACAGACACATGAAAACATGTATCTACCACCATCCATTTAGAGAATAATGACGGGAAGCATGCTGAAGTTGTGGGTGGAATTTTGTTTAGAATTTTAATTGTATTTAGCCGTATTTTAACTTTTACACTCATGTTACAAATATTTAATGGTTGTTTTAAATTTTGTATTCATTTGTATATGTATTTGCCTTGTTTTAAAATTATACTGTATTCTGCCATGTCATTGTTAGCTACCTTGAGGCAGTGGTTCTCAACCTGTGGGTCCCCAGATGTTTTGGCTATCAACTCCCAGAAATCCTAACAGCTGGTAAACTGGCTGGGATTTCTGGGAGTTGTAGGACAAAACACCTAAGGACCCACAGGTTGAGAACCACTGATCTACATGATTATTATTATTATTATTATTATTATTATTATTATTAATAATAAATGTATCATTCCCCATGTTGGCAATTGTGCTCCATCCAAGCATCTAGCCATCACAGTCATATCTGCTGATGTGACCAGCAAAAAGGAGATGGTAGACTGATAAAGCACTGTAGCTGGTGTGGAATAGCGGCAGCAATATGGAGGATGAGGTGACAGGCCAGTGGGGCTGATATTATTTGAGCTCATCTGAACATGAGCCCTGGATTCAACCCATATGTGCTGGATCTGGGGCTGCTCTTTGGTAAACTGTCCGTATCTGTCCAAATGTATCTCCCTCTACGTCCCACCACGGAATTTAAGATCATCTGAGGGGGCCCTGCTCTCAACCCCACCGCTTTCCCAAGTGAGGCTGGTGGGGACAAGGAGCAGGGCCTTCTCAGTGGTGGCCCCTCACCTGTGGAACTCACTCCCAGTGGATATCAGGACATCGACATCACTCCTGTCTTTCAGGAGGAGGGTAAAGACATGGTTGTGGGACCAGGCCTTCGGGCAATCTGCTAACTAGGTAAGGACAACCAGACAAACAGGACCGGCAGGACGGATAAATGTGGAAGGAAACTCTGAACTATGAGATAGCGAACATTGACCGGCAATAAGGAGTAATTGGTTTGTATCGGTTTGTATGAAATTTTTATTGGTTTTAACGGGTATAGATGTAATGTATTGCTGTTGATTGTTAAATTGTGTTATTTGTTTTATTGCTGTGGTATGTTACAGGCATCAAATTGTGCCTTGGATGTGTAAGCCGCCCTGAGTCCCCTTTGGGGTGAGGAGGGCAGGGTAAAAGTAAACCAAATAAATAAATAAACTGACAAGTTTAGGCGCGACGATAGTCTGGTTTATTTGATTATTCAATTATAATTGACAACCTGCAACTTTCTATGCAAACTATCTTTATTGAAACAAAGTTGGTCAAGGTCATGCTATTGATTATGGAACTTCCAATTCTTGTGTCTGATTGTTACAATATATTTAGTCACATATGCAAGTGAGCACTTGATGTCTGATTGGTCAGCCTGCAGTTGAAAACACAATGATTGCTTGTTTAGCAAGTGTTCATGCTGGAGTTTATTTTCAAATTAATCTGTTCTTACATATAATTCCCACTTTTATTTGAGGCTGAAATATTTTTCTTGAATTTGTAGATTGTACTTAAAGCACACTCACACATGGCCTCTGCATGTGTGCCAAACTGGTTATCTTGCAAGATCAGTAGAATGGCAATGCATAAACAAGCAGGAAATGGCTATTGGGCTAAAGACATCCTAAGGGAACCATTTGTTGTTATTTCAAAGGTACTTCAGCCTAGACTCAAATGGCATATCTCACTTCCTTTTTACTCAGCAAGTGCTTTGTGGGCACATATGCCCTGGACTACCATACACTTAATGGATATGACAATCAGACGAACAATTTTAATAGCATGTCCTGAAATTCCTAGAGGATCCTTCTTGTAAAGAGCATTTGAGGCTATAAATAATAGATGTATTAACAATAATTTTCAGCCACAGGGTAAACCTGAAAAATCCACAACCCCAACAGAATCATCTACCTGAGAAAGATAAACTGATAAAATATTGAGCCCGTGATAGTTTTTTAAAAACACACAAAGAATTAGAATCAGCAGCTAGACTCAGTGTATAGCAATCTCTTCGTATCAATTTCTAGTTCATACAGAGATATTTGCCCTTTCTTGACCTTGGAGCATCAGCACTGTAGCTTTGAAGACAGTTTCAATTAACAAAAGTAATAGAGTCTGACCTTTTGGAGACTGCTGCTCTATTCTTGATTCAGTAGCGGATATTGGTGAGGGTGTAGAAGGGTATTTTTTTTCTTGAATCAATATGAAGTAAGAAGTAACCCAATTGCCATTTCAGAAAACAAGGTGAAACAACTCCTGTAAGAATATTATCTTACATTTATAATGTAAGCTAAAGTGAGGTGACTATCTCCCCATCTTACTTCTGCCGGACCATTTAGTCCCTGCACTAAAAAGGAGGAGGAGGGGGGATTTACTGATTTTCAGATGGATTAGCAGTAATACATTTGTTTGGGAATAGAGATATACTGTGCTGTTGTTAATGTTTAAGTTAATACGGATAGAGTATCCTATATCTGAAATGCTTGAGACAAGGAGTGGTTTGGATTTTGGAACCCCCTCCCCCCCCCCAACACACACACACACAAGCTGGTGCTATATTTGGATATACATATGAGATGCTATGGGGATGCAGTCCAAGTCTAAATGCAAACTTATTTTACAGTTCATATACACCTTAAACACATTTTTAATAATTTTGTGCATAAAACAAAGTTTGTTTATACTGTGCCATCAGTATCATTGAAGAGAGATATTGACAAGCTGGAATGTGTCCAGAGGAGGGCAACTAAAATGATCAAGGGTCTGGAGAACAAGTCCTGTGAGAAGTGGCTTAAGGAGCTGGGCATGTTTAGCCTGAAGAAGAGAAGGCTGAGAGGAGATATGATAGCCATGTATAAATATGTGAGAGGAAGCCACAGGGAGGAGGGAGCAAGCTTGTTTTCTGCTTCCTTGGAGACTAGGACGCGGAACAATGGCTTCAAACTACAAGAGAGGAGATTCCATCTGAACACGAGGAAGAACTTCCTGACTGTGAGAACCGTTCAGCAGTGGAACTCACTGCCCTGGAGTGTGGTGGAGGATCCTTCTTTAGAAGCTTTTAAACAGAGGCTGGATGGCCATCTGTCAGGGGTGATTTGAATGCAATATTCCTGCTTCTTGGCAGGGGGTTGGACTGGATGGCCCATGAGGTCTCTTCCAACTCTTTGATTCTATGATTCTATGAAAGCAGTTACCTACCTACCTATAATTTCATTTCTTTGCAAACAAGTTATGTCTGTTTATACTCCCATCTGTGCTGTGCTCTCTGTCTTCAGAATTTCAAGGAATTATTATTATTATTATTATTATTATTATTATTATTATTGGCTCTTGCCACCCAGTACCAAGAACAACTACAAAACTTAATTTTGGGTTTTGATCTGTGGAGACACTTTGGCAGAACCCATCGTCTCCCCTCCTCTCCTTCAGAAAACACTTTCAAAACTTAATAACAACAATAATAATAATAACAATAATAATAATAACAAGAAATCCCAGCAAACCAAAAGAAAAGCCTCATTCTCAGAAACCTAGTACCTAGTTAGTAGTTATCTGTCTTCTTATAATTTCATTTCTTTGCAAACAAGTTCTCTCTGTTTATATTTCTCTCTCTGCTGCCTTCTGAATTCCAAATAATAATAATAATAATAATAATAATAATAATAATAATAAGTATTAGAAAATGTAATAGTGGGGCACTTGGCTGTGTGAAGTGGCATTTGGCAGGAAAGAATGGTACCCTGCTGCTGCTCCTGGAGAAGTTATAGGGTGGATCCGGCAGGGGAATACCTTTGGGGGAATTTTTAAAAGGAGATTTAATATCTAAAAGGAAAAGAAATGTCTAAATATCAGGGGATGGCCAAAATGTTATGAAACTTGGTGGGCTAACTGTGGGTGATGTGTCCTCCAAGTGTGGTCATTTTCATCCCAATAGCCCTGATAGCCCTAACCAAGGTGAAAGAAGAAAGTGCAAAAGCTGGGTTGCAGTTAGACATCAAGAAACCCAAGATTATGGTAACCAGTCTAATTGATAACTGGCAAAAAGAGGGATCAAATGTGGAGGCAGTGACAGACTTTGTATTTCTAAGCGCAAAGATTACCGCAGACACAGACTGTAGCCATGAAATCAGAAGATGCTTACTTCTTGGGAGCACAGCAATGACCAATCTTGATAAAATAGAGAAGAGCAGAAGAAGCAAAGAGAAGGTCTGGAAGAAGCAAAGAGAAGGTCTGCATAATTAAATCAATGCTATTCCCCATAGTAACCTATGGATGTGAGAGCTGGACCATAAGGAAGGATGAGCGAAGGAAGATAGATGCTTTTGAACTGTGGTGCTGGAGGAAAATTTTGAGAATGCCTTGGACCGCTAGAAGATCAAACCAGTCCATACTCCAGGAAATAAAGCCAAAGTGCTCACTGAAGGGAAGGATATCAGAGGCAAAGATGAAGTACTTTGGCCACATAATGAGAAGACAGGAAAGCTTGGAGAAAACAATGATGCTGGGGAAAGTGGAAGGAAAAGGGAAGATGGGCCCACCAAGGGCAAGATGGATGGATGGTATCTTTGAAGTGACTGGCTTGGCTTTGAAGGAACTGGGGGTGGCTACAGCCAACAGGGAGCTTTGGCGTGGGCTGATCCATGAGGTTACGAAGAGTCGGAAGCGACTGAAGAAATAAACAGCAATAGCCCTAAAAATGACAGAAAGGGGAGTCTGGGGACCCCCCCCCCCCCTCCACTGCCACCGATGGGGCGAATCTAGTCACATTTTTTGGCTGCAGATTAAAAATGGCTATTTGGCTACCTGCCCATTTTTGGAAGGCACCGATCCATAGGTCTCCCAAATTCGGCGGCAGAAACGGATTGAGGTTCAACTGAAATGCACATGCCKAACTGAAGCCCTCTTCTATATTTATGTTTGTTGTTCTTGRATTTACTCATTGCTGGCTAGAGCCTATGGCARCCTTTGATTTAACGTTAAAAWWTTTTCATGTTGGCATCTTTAAATTAGAACAACTGAAAAATCTCATTTAAAACATTGTAGTTAAAKATTCTTTATTACTGGTTTTTACATTGTATCCAAATGATGTCATTTAAATAAAAGAGAGACATATGAGCATATTTAATAATATACTTGCATCAAAGGTAATATCTTTGTAAGGTCCCTCCCCCCCCCCCCCCAAATGGAGCATGCTCGAACATTATGTTCGGAT
Organism: Anolis sagrei ordinatus; assembly: GCF_025583915.1. NCBI lineage: Eukaryota > Metazoa > Chordata > Lepidosauria > Squamata > Anolidae > Anolis > Anolis sagrei. The sequence continues at coordinate 84,526,450 of NW_026846588.1, forward strand.
GATCTCTGAATGAGTTCACTATTTTGTTATATCTCACTTGTTGGCCACTCTATATTTTCTTTTCAGTCCCAGTCTTAACTATTGATCATTTAGAAAGTATTCAAACCAAATCTTACAACAGAAACTTTGATATGATTTCCATCCATTTTTTAAATAAAAAAACAGATTTTTGTTGCATTCTTGTTTGACAGAAACTCCAGGCTTTTCTGCATAACTTATTAAAGTGTAGATTAAAAGTGACACGTTGATTTGCTGCAGACTTTGAGGATTTCTTTTTATACTTTCAGCCTCCAGCATTATACAGTCCATTGAACAAATAGCTTGTATATGAATTCACTTCCCCCCTTCCCTCCCCTACTTTCCTTCTCTAATCTTGGGACTTTGTGTTTCTCATTCTAATATTATTCATGCTGAATTCATCCAGAAGAAGAAGAAAAAATAATGACTGAACTACTGCCAGCAAGAGTTGACACATGCTTCACAGGCAAAATATTTAATCACTCTAAAATTGGTAATTGAGCTTTCATGAAAATATATCATTGTGACATCTTTCCCTTCAGATAGAATGATGAGAACCCTGAAAAAGCTAAGCCACAACCTGTCTCTTGAGTTCACAATCTCATTCATTATCCAAAAATCGCTACCATCCCTCCTGCCATTTAATAGTATTATTTCTTTTCATTGTGATCTCTTTTGATCACAACAAAAGCCAAAAAGGTTACAACTGTTATAGAACTCCAGTATGCTGATGACAACATCATCTGTGCGCATTCAGAAGATGATCTACAAGCCACTCTAAACACCTTTGCAGAAGCATACGAGAAGCTCAGCCTGTCATTGAACATCGAGAAAAGTGCTCTTCCAGCAGGCACCAGCCAATCCCTCTCCAATGCCAAAAATACAGCTTAATGGTGTAACATTAGAAAATGTTGACCATTTCCATTGACTTGGCAGCCACCTCTCCACAAAAGTCAACGGTGACACGGAAATACAACACCACCTGAGCTCTGTGAGTACAGCATTTTTCCGAATGAAGCACAGAGTGTTTGAGGACTGGGACATCTGTAGGGATACCGAGGTGCTTGTTTATAAAGCTATTGTCCTCCCAACCCTGCTATACACCTGCGAGAAGTGGACTATCTACAGATGTCACATGAAACTCCTGGAATGATTCCATCAGCGATGTCTCTGAAAAATCCTGCAAATCTCTTGGGAAGACAGGTGGACAAATGTCAGCACGCTGGAAGAAGCAAAGACCACCAGCATTGAAGCGATGGTCCTCCATCATCAGCTCCGCTGGACCGGATACGTTGTCCGGATGCCCAACCACCATCTCTCAAAGCAGTTGCTTTACTCCGAACTTAAGAATGGAAAACGGAATGTTGGTGGGAAGGAAAAGAGATTTAAAGATGGGCTCAAAGCCAACCTTAAAAACTCTGGCATAGACACTGAGAACTGGGAAGCCCTGGCCCTTGAGCACTCCAGCTGGAGGTCAACTGTGACCAGCAGTGCTGTAGAATTTGAAGAGGCACAAATAGAGGGTGAAACAGAGAAACGGGCCAAGAAGAAGGTGCATCAAGCCAACCCCAACCGAGACCGCCTTCCATCTGGAAACCAATGCCCTCACTGCAGGAGAACATGCAGATCAAGAATAGGGCTCCATAGTCACCTATGTACCCACCGCCAATACACCGATCTTGGAAGACAATCCTACTCGGACAATGAGGGATTGCTTAAGTAAGTACTATTATTTCTTTTCATTGTGATCTCTTTTGCAGCCACCTAGTGCTAGAAAACAGGTAAGGCACTGAATTAGTAGAATACATAGCTCAAAACCTGGATTAACTGTCTGAAAATATCAGTTTGAACAATAAAACTAAAACTCTTGGGATCCACTGTCAGTGGACAGTATTGACACTATGGAAAATAGTTTGACATGGTATAGTCTGGTTTCTGTTGTTCCTAACTCTCCTATTTTCTGAACATTCAGATGACTCTTCTAGTGTTGTTCAATCCCTACAGGTGCTGCACCAGCCCAGAGCACAAACAATATAGGAGAGAAGTCTCCCAGTTATATAGTCCTATTTCTCAATTTAAGTTATTCCTGGTTTCTCTTCAATGTTGATTGCTCTGACCAATTTCCCCAATTTTAAGGTCACATTTGTTCAGTCAAGATTTGTGACCATAATAATATATTCTGCGTCCTTGGCTGAACCAGGAGCAATTACGTAGGGATTATCTCCTTCTGAACAAAAGAGTTTCTGCTATCTATGAATTCATGATTCTCTTTGAATAGAAGCTTCCTGTGATAACATCCTGTCAATGTGAAATACAATAGCACCAGTGAATGTATCCTAAATTAACCACAAAACTACTATAAGAGTAAAAACACCCCTCTTCACACTAATATTGAGCACATGCTAGATGGGAATATATGAGTGGATGTGATGGCACTGATGGAACAAGTTTTCTTCATGGGATCAAAACCAATAGCCACTAAATACCTGAACAAGGTTCATGTGAACAATGTTGCTTCAGCATCAAAATGTCTGAACCAAATAGACTACAAAGAAACAAGAAGGAATTCAGTTTATGAGCTCATTATTTCTCAATTCCATATAATCATTTGCTACAATAATTAGACTCTGCATCTGTACAATAAGACCCCTAAAAATGTGGAATGCATTATTTTGTTTCACTGACCCATGCTTAGGGGAATAATGCTTTCTCTAGGAATGTGTTACATACTCTCAGGTGATTTTATTCTACTTTGGGAAGTTACCATAAATTTATCTTGAAGGATCTAGAAAATTCCTAGATAGGAATATGTCTAGCAATCTCTAGATTCTGTAATGCTATGGCATCCTGGGACTAGAAGTTGGATAAATCAATAACGTTTTGTTCTAATTGTAGTTTCACTAACCATAGTCCAACCAGGAACATATACCTATAGATAGTGAGGTGTGGAGGTACATGAACTATATTATTAAAAGTTTTCATACTATAGTCCAAAAGCACCAACTGGTGCTGTCTAATGACCTTATCACATGACTTCCAGAATGACCGCACATTGTCTCACCTCATCTGGGGACATGGGGAAATTGACGCCCCATACCCCGCATTACCTTGCTGCAGATTTCATTGATCCCATGGGGGGAAGCACCAACTGTGCTGCTTCCCTCCATGGCTTTCTATGGCAACACGGGAAGCTTCCTGTGTTTCTGTGGTGGCGACATGCGCTGGCTCTGCCCCACTTCACCAATGAATCTCCACTGGTGTCATTTGATGAAAACTGGCAGACTCCATGGGTGATATAGGATGGAGTCGGCATATACTGCCGAAATCCTGCCCTTAGTGATGAGGTCGTAACTAGTGTTTTTGTGCTATTGTTCATTATTATTTCTACTTTGATGTTATAGTAATGGCCACTAAAGAAAACCTAATAGGTAATCTAATTTAGATTGTGAGCACCTAAGTATGCTTAAAGGTTTTTTTTTAAGTAGTTATACATTCAGATGACTAAAAGAGTTAGTACTTGTTTGGAACTACCGATATTTAACTTTCACAAGTCTGTTTCAATTAAGATTATTTTTGTCCCTGTTTTGTATATCAATAAACTTTTGACCATGCTGCTTTATTCTGACAGCAGATATTGTTGGATTTAGCATTTGTGAATTCAATGAACATAGAAATACCACATTCCAGTAGTCTTTAATTGTTTTTTGGGATACAATGCATCTTTAATGCATAACAAGTATTTCTCATTTTTTCTCCTTTATTTTTAACCACTTAATGGTCATTTGTAAGCAAAAGCAAATTTGTAAAGGGAATAGGCAAGGTGAATCAAAACAGAGAGAGAAGGAGGACAGAGAGATAATTCTAAAGCATTCTCTTTTTCTCTACTTGCTTTCATTTAATGCTTATATTTCTAACCCAGTGGCAATTTACACATAAAAATAACTCTTCTGTCTTACTCTTAACTTGTTTAGATTGCTGTGATTACATCCTGCTACCCCTGAAACCAAGTAAAACCTCCACACTAAATTTCAGAGTCCAAGCTGGTTTCCAAAAGAGCTCTTACACATTAGGTACTTTGAAATCAATGACTACAAGGCTTTGGAAATTCACAACAGGTTTTGGGGTGGCTTGAAGAAATCCCAAGCTACAGAAAACCTTTCCAAACATGAACTGCAATGTGAAGAACATCTCGCACTGGTTAAACTAAAACTTGTATTAGATTTGTGAATGAGAAGAAAGTGTTTTTTGTACTACAGAAGAACACCTTGCAGCATTTGGGGGATTTAAAGTAACGAGAGAGAAAGAGAGAGAAATGACAAGTTCTCAGAAATGGTAAATAATTACTTTGATTTTTTTTATTGAGTGGTTCTAATTGGAACTAACTAATGTGAGATTCTGGAACAACAACTTTAACTTTACAAAGCAATTTTCAGATTCTGAGTAATTGTGCATGTATAAGAGAGAGGACAAGTATGAAGCTTAGAATTTAAACAAATTGTTTATATTAAATATCTTCCCATAATAAAATACGACATAGCTATCTCAGCTCTCTAATTAGGTAATAAGTTCATTTAGTTCTTATTGGTGGAGACACATCTGAAAGCCAATCACAATGTGGAACCAATACTCTGTGTATAAATAAAGGACTTTGATATTTTGAGGCAAATGAGCACCTGTTACATACACTAAATTATTTCTCCCCAACATGAAGTACAGTGACCATCTGAAAATTCTTTATATTCATTCTATCCAGGAAATATGTATTATCTACTATATACTTGCTGGGCTATAATTTAAGTGCACAAAACTGACAGGAAGAGCTGGAGCATTGCCCATGACAAACCCAGAGATGCCCTCTATACTCATTACAAGTGTGAAGATAATGTTTTTTACAGCTGATGTCAAAGAACTGACGAAGAGTCATTTTAATATCACACACAACCTCACACCAAAATCACAGAAAGATATGTACAACAAGTCTGAAGTGTTATTTGTGTGTGAAGGAATAAATAAAAGTCAAATTGAAGCATGTGTGAGCTATTTGAAGTAGTTATTTAATTTTATAGTTCCGTCTTGTTTTGAACTTTACCAGTTGTTTTAAAAATGGAGCTTTTATTGTCTATTTTCGTTCCATGGATTAGAACCCCAGCTCTGAAAGAGGGACCATTTTCTATATAATCCCCTTTAAACCCTTAATTTCTACAACTTTCAAAAGAAGAAAACAATGATATGTCGTTTTTCTCTCCTTATTCTTCATGTATATCATGCCACTCTAAATTTAGTGAAGATACTTTAGTTCTATGGCATACACCAAGAATAACTCATAGAACATAAAACACTTATAAAGAAGGAAGTGGGGGGGGGCATCACATGGATGCCACCACTCCCACTCCCCTCGTGCCATTGCACCAGCTTCCATGGCAAAACAGCAAACATGCCAGGCAACAGATTCACCCTGTGTGTAACTCCTGAGTAGCAGTGCTTCCCCCACCTCATGGGGGAAGTAGAACTGAAACACTTAGGAGAGAATTGTCCTACAATGTTTCAATTCCAATTGGTGGTAGGGCTTAAACAGGAAGTCCAGCTACATTGTTTGATGGGTAGAATGCCCATCTCTCTCTGGACTGTCCCTAGGATGCTAAAAAAAAGGTAAGTGTGAATCTTTAAGACTAGCTGATTTCTTTCAACACGAACTTTTGAGTATTTCAATCCACTTCTCCAGATGCCTTGCTGGAGTGACTCTTTTGAAAAGCCATAGTTATATAAGCTCAGTTTCATTTGGGGGAGGGGGTGGTGAGATAAGATGTAAAAGAAAGTATAACATCACAAAGCCATTGCATTCAATTCTTAAAAGTCTGCTACAAAAGAGACATTTTTACTTAGCAGCAGAATAACACCAGGCAAGGGGGCAACCTTATCTACCTCGTGAGAGAGTCTGGATGTGCTGCTGAGGAGGTCATCTCCCTTGTTCCCACCAAACTTGACTAGGAAGGTGTCTATCAAGGTAAGTAGGCAAAAAAGGAAAACAAAATGCACAGGAAAGGAACAGTACCTGCTGAGCATAAAATATCTCTAAGTCCAGTACTGAATAACAAAGTTGTTATTAAGTCGTCCCACTGAAGGTTATTGCAATGACAAGATGACATCACACCGTTCTTATTACTGTAGTTATAAATCTCGGTTCTTACCGATGGCAAAGACACATGATTTCATTTAAGGACTATATTTTCTGATCTGAGAAACAAATAACTTCCATACTACAAGTAAATAGGGCAATGGGCATATTCAGAATAAAAATTGGCATTCTAAATGTGTGTGTTTTCATAACTGCAATTTCATCTATTTCCTGATGAGTGAATATAGATAAGACAACAAATAATAGTTTTTGGAAGCTTCACATACTGAACACTCATTTTCAAGTCCTGTCACTTGCCTCCAACAAGTAAAATACATTTTCTTTATCTTCCATTAAATATATGCATGCTTGATCAGAAATTGAAATAGTTTGTTCAATGAACTGAAATGCCTCTTCCAAAATTTCCTTTCCCCAAAAAAGCACAGTGAAGAATGCAGTCCTATATGTCCACTCAGAGAAAGGCCTTTATTGAATTCTATAGAGATTATTCCCAGGTAAACATATGCAGCGTCCCAGTCAGAATGTATCAGCAGAACTGAAGTTAATACTGTACTTTAAATATGGCATTTGTGATCTAGAAATAATACACAAGAATTGCCTCTGAAACATCTTCTAGTCAACTTTTACTTGCACATAAACTTGACATTTTATTTCTGCTTGTCTTCTTTCCCAGCTGTGCTCAATTTCTGTATGGATGTATTGATTAAAAACATATATATTTTCATTCACAGGTAAGATTCATGAAAGATTTTGGAGATTTTAGCCACTGGAACAAAATATATCCAAGTGTATTTAATAAATTAATTGGACATCTCCTAAGTCATAGTTAGTTCAACCAAGAGGCCAAAGTGGTGAATTGAGGTTTTCGCTTTATTAAAATAAATACATTTCTTTATTACATTCTGACAACACTGCTGTACAGAATGGGAATCCTGAACCAATGGCCTATAACTCTAAAATAATGTTCAGAAAATATATAAAATCTCCCATACATTGTAAGTGTACTGAAGTAATTCTCCACCAAGCTGTGCATTTCAGGCTGATATTTCAGTTATCTGTCAGGCCAGGCATCTGTTTTCTTCTGAGAGAGAAACTTACTCTGTTGGAAGCTCCTGTACTCTTCTGTCCCAGTGTAGAACAAGATATGCTAGATGTAGCCATCACTTGCTAGGTCAGTGTTTTTTGACAGAATTCCCTGTTAGCCATGGCATATGCTGAAGTCTAGAACATCTTTAAGTGAAAGCCAATGCAAAGCCATTTCAAATGCAAAGACATTTCAGGACTCAAAACAAAGAAGGTTGGTGTGCTGCTAGATGAATGGATAAGGTAAAACTGTGCTCCATGCCAAATTCTCAGTCAATGAGCATTTCCTTTAATCCCAAAGTATGCTGAAAATATTAAGATCTTATGTGCTATTGCAGGGCTGAGAACATTTCAGCATCTACTCTGGCTTTAATCTTAGAGGAAAATTAGATATCACAACAAAATAATTGACTTGCTCCTAATTTAGAGACATTAGACAAACAATGATGCACTTCTTTGCCATCTCATTTTCTATTGAAAATAATCAAAGGTTGGTTTATATTATATTTCACTGTGCTTTCTTTGATGATGAGAGCATCCACTTCCCATGTTATTTGCAGCCATGATTTCCCTTTGCTCCTGTATTTGTCTGTCAACTCTTTTTCTCTCCCTCCTCACACACTGCACCTGCAGTGGTTGCATATATTATTCAACATTATTACTAATTCAATAAGTGTGTGATGTGAATGTGGTAACCAATCCTAAAGTGAAATTTCATGCTAAGGAATGCTCACATAGTAATAGAATCAAACTGAATACCTTTATCAGATTCTATTAAGTGCATGTCATCTCATAGGAGCCCCTGGTGGTACAGTGGGTTAAACCAGTGGTTCTCGACCTGTGGATCCCGAGATGTTTTGGCCTTAAACTCCCAGAAATCCTAACAGCTGATAAACTGGCTGGGATTTCTGGGAGTTGTAGGCCAAAACACCTGGGGACCCACAGGTTGAGAACCACAGGGTTAAACCCTTGTGCCGGCAGAATTGAAGACCGATAGGTCGGAGGTTCGAATCTGGGGAAAGCACGGATGACAAAACATTAGAACATCCTGGTGTCCCCTGGGCAATGTCCTTGCAGACAGCCAATTCTCTCACACCAGAAACAACTTGCAGTTTCTCAAGTTGCTTCTGACACAGAAAAAGAATCACATAGGAAAACAATTTGAGAAACAAGGGTTTCTGAAGGAGCATTAAAGGGTCAAAACTGATTTTAAGGGTTTATTTCTTGGAAGAAATCCCAGTTTTCATTCCAGAATGGGGTTTCCTCAGAGATGCTTCTTTCAATAAGACTTTCATATCAAGTCCATAGTGCCATCTGCACTGCCATATGATGCAGTTTCATAATACAGTTTAACTGCATTAGACTGCATTATATGACAGTGTAGGCTATAAGGATTATCAGGAGAAGAAGGCCGAGTAGTAGAGAAGTTATTAAAATATTTTGAATTTATCAGACAGGGAAAGATATAAGAATAATCCCAACGCTGCTTCACCAAAATTATAATGCATATCACAGGAAGGAAGTAACTGAATATATATTTGAATTAAGCCTGAAATGTTTCTTCAATTGGGGTATGCTGCTACCTTATTGCTTATTATTCAGGCTGAGTTATATGTGTGGAGAGGATACTTAGTAACACCCTTCTGTGTTACTACGATGTTTATTGTCCTCAGAGGGTTTAAATACCAATGATGTTCACACACAGGCTGTAGTAATGTGTTAACTATAATAAAATTTTATTTAACAGGCTTAAACTCTTCTGGTACAAATGCGTAATGGTTTCTGTAAGTGAATGGCACAAAAACTTTTGTTTATGTTTGATGCACAATTCTTAGAAGGGTACTGGGTTCAAATCTAGAGTTAACAAAACAGATTATCTCAGGAAACTAATCTCTGATGATAATTCCAAAGCAAATTCCCACTTTATAGAATCTAGCCAAACAACCTTGGCCTAGCCTTCCTCAGGAATAAAAGAAACAGACCATAAGCAAGGTCCTCTCCCACTGTCAGTATTCCTGGCTAATTCCTCTAGCCCTTGAATACTACAAAAGATTAACCCAATTCTCCTATCTAGCACTATTCAACTGTGAACACCAACCGACTATCGAACTCCCAACTGACAAATCCCAACTACCAAAACTCAAGCCATAAATTCAAAAGGTACACTTTTTCCTCTATTTGAATGTTGGGTTCCGCCCCCTATTCCTAACCAATCCTGGCTTACTGGACTAGGACACGCCCCCTCTAAGAAAACCTGGCCTAAGATGGTGTCTCCCTGTTTCCCTATGCTAAGATGGTTGCCAGGGCTTCGCTAGGCCCATATTCTAACTGTTCAGGCTGACAGGCTTCACTAGGCCCACATTCTGGCTGCTAAATGTAAGGGTTCTTCACAGAGGCTCATATAATGCAGTTCAATGCAGTTATGTTATGTTAAAAAGATAGCAAGAGCACAGTTTCAAAAGCCTAGATTACTATTAAGGAAAAATGCAGCAAAAGCAAAGTGGTGAGGAACACCCATTCTTCATGTCACTGAAATGATTCAACACGAACAAATCTGTGAGATCCCATCCCATGTGTTTTTCACTTTCTCTTGTTGCCAGGTAAATCTGGACCTCAGAAGATGGGTTTCACCCCACCTCCTTCCTCCCTTCCCACTTTCTCTACACTTCTAGTACATTTCAGGGACATAGTGCAATGGGTGACAATTCAAAGTGTGAAAGGCTCTGTGCCATTTCATCCCTGAAATATCTTACAAGTGTGTGGAAATGGCAGAATACTTGCATCTGATGAGGTACTCAAAGCTACAAAGTCATGCCTGTACATTACATTGTAACTGAGGATGCTGCCATTCTACAGAAGCTGACAGCTAATATTTCACCTTCAATCATAAAAATGGGGAAAACTAATCAAATAAGCAATCGATTGACTGAGAGTAAGAATTGCCTTATCAGCTCAAACCTTCCACATAAAATTCTCCACTTTATTATCTCATAAAACTATTTTAGCATAGGGGAAATGGATCAAAATACAGCTGCTATGACATTTTACATCAAAGTTTCCTCACTGCTAAAACTGTAGAAGTCACACCTGTTTAGACACAGGTAGATCTCAATGTCCATCATCTACAAGGAGGCATCAGATGTAAAGACATTTCAGGATGAAGGGTTCAATATAGGATAAAAATCTTAACAACTTAGGCCATTTCTGCACAGGTGAATAAAATCTCACATTTTCTTCTTTGAACTGGAATATATGGCAGTGTGAACTCTGTTTAACCAGTTCAAAGCAGATATTGTGGGATTTTCTGCTTCGATATTCTGGGTTATATGGCTATGTGAAAGGGCCCTTAGTCACATATCAACAAATAGGCTCAATGAGGACTTCCAGGCAATGTCAATTGAAGCTTCTCCATAAAGTTAATTGAGAACAGAACCATCAGCTTTGGAGGTATGTTCTGGCTGGTGGACTTCTACATGGGTCAAGAGGAAAATGGGAAATCACTTCAAGAGCCAAAAGATTTTGCTACCTGTGCTGCTACAGTAGAAACCAAGTGGTCAGGTGTAAATGGATCAGAAGGTCTGGTATACCATCATGCTGATGCTGCCAAAGCAAATCTGTTAGGACAGCAAAGCCTGCCATCATAGTTTGCTTAATTATTTTTTGCTTAATACCTGAATTTAACTGATTATAATTAAATAGATCTTCAGTTCTGCAGTAACATCATTACCTTGATGAGTTTGTCTCTTTTTAGGATTGTAAGAATGAAGAAGAGAGACTATTTTAAGATCATAGCATGCATGTAAAACACTTTCCTGGAAGGTAATCAGTGAATGGATGAAGAATTTAGCCACATTAGATCTTAAAGTTTGAAAGTTTTCCTTTATTCCTTTGGAAGAGACATAGAAATGTGGTGATTATTTTAAAAACTGGGAGCTCTTATGTGAACAGACCAAGATGAAGGGATACATCATTATTGCTGGCATATCAAAATAATACATACGTTTGTGCCTTATTAGTGATACTGCATTTACAGAAGTATATGTGAAATTAACTTCTTGATTAATTTTCTGAATATTAAAGATTACAAGAAATTAAGAAGGCTTATGTAGTGGAGGATTCTCCAGATGAGCAAGAAATTCTAGAAGAACTATATATGGAACGGAATCTGCTGGGAGAGCAGGTGGAGGAGAGCTTTGGAAAAAACTGAGGTGTATATGGTTGGAGTCTTGAGCCAGAAGGATGAATTTGAAACGGACGTAAACAGTTTGATACTTTCAGAGGAATAAAATGAACAGTGTGAGATTTTGCGTAAAAATGCAGCCTATTGTGATCAAAGGATTGATTGTTAGTAAGAAGACCAAAAATGTTTATTTCAGTGAAGAGATTATGGTTCCAGGGGCCTACGAAATAGAAAAAAGGGCTAAAAATGGAGAAAGGGAATATTTTGCTCTGGGAGAAAAAATAAATAAATCTGAAAGGGATGGATATGGCCTATGGAATATTTTATTTATCTATAATCTTTTCAATATAGTGGGTGAGATATAGGAGAAAATCTCACAAGAGATTTAAATATGTATAAGAAATATATTTAGAATGCCAGCTTCTACACCAGGGTTCCTCAAACTAAGGCTCAGGGGCCAGACACGGCCCTCCAACATCATTTACCTGGCCCTCACTCAGGGTCAACCTAAGTCTGAAACAACTTAAAAGCACACAACAACAACAACAATCCTATCTCATCAGCCAAAAGCAAGCCCACACTTCCTATTGAAATACTAATAAGTTTATATTTGTTAAAAATGTTCTTCATTTTAATTATTGTATTGTTTTAAAATGTTTGGGTTTTTTTGCACTACAAATAAGATATGTGCAAAACATTCATTCATGTTTTTTTTTTTTTTTTCAAATTATCATCCGGCCCTCCAACAGTTTGAAGGACTGTTTAAAAAGTTGGAGGATTCCTGCTCTACAGGTTGGAAGTAGCATGTATATTACTTTGACATCTGTTGTGGGATATTGGATTTATCATAGGAAACACTTGTATTTTTTTTTAAAAAAGCCACAAATTTACAAAGTTGGTTTGAAAATGTGATAAGAAATATACATGGGAATTAGATATTAAATAAGTTTATATGAAAGGACATTAATGATATATAAATTAGATTAGTAGCTATGCTGGGAGCGTAGATAATGAGAAGAGTATCAGCAAAGTTGAAAAAGATGGGGATGCTTTATTATAAAGAAGAAGGAGCTTATCTGAGATTTTTATTAGGATAGATTGGATGTAGAGATCTAGAATATGCCTTTGTTTAAGTATGTTAGCTGATAAAGATTATTATGACTAATAGCGTAGCTTGATAAAATTACTATCCTTTTATTTGTAGAAAATAACTGGAATTGCAGACTCAAGAAAGTCTGTGCTTTTCAAAAACCCAAAACATAATGGCTGTTTTGATAATGATATTGGCTATAGTATTATTCCACAGCTGAAAATTCTGCCATCTCATTTATCAGGCAAGTAAAAGAGGTGAACTGGCCAGAGAATTTGTGTGTCTGTGACATTGATATTTATTTCAGGAAACACAATATGATGTGGATAGTTTTCAGTTACAGAATTCTGGTAAATTGACAGTTTTAGGATACAGATAAGAATAATCAAATTTCTGGATCATATGCACAAACACACCATTACAGATCTTGAAATATCATTAACCCTGATTAACAATAGTACCGTATTATCAGCACCAATATAATCCCTTGGAATGTCCCACAATTTGAAGGCAGTTGTGAAAGTCTTCAACAAAGTCATAAGGGACAAGCGATAGAGAAAACCCAAGCATATATCTCTCTACTCTAAAAGAAGGGTTCATGTACATCCTCTGAGGCTGAGAGAATGTGACTTGCCCAAGGTCACTCAATGGGTTTCCATAGCTGACCAGGGATTCAAACCTTGGTCTGGTGAGTTGTAGTCCAACATTCAAACCACTACACCACACTAGTTCTGGGAATGGATTCATTTCTAAATCAGATATTGCTGAGAATGTATACTTTGATCCTTAACTGAAGAAACTTATATTTTGGTCTGGTATTATTCATCAACTTTTCATTTATCCAAGTATCTTTTTGGAGCCCTATACACTTTGGATCTACATCACTATATAAATATGTGTGTGTTTCTTTTCTATTAACTGTAATCAATATGATTTTTTAGAGTGCCACTTAGGATACACATGTCAATACAAAAACCACATAAATTTCTTTGTTCAAGAAAAGTGTGTATATTTACAGTGTAAGTTAATTGATAATTAGTTATATTGTAAGCAAGAAGGGTCTCTTTCAAATATTGTATATTTGCTTACTGACAGAAGATCAATGGTCCCTAAACATTATTTAATATTTCTTAGATTAATTGTCTCTCATTTTGCTAATGTTTTTCTGAGAAGACGTATAGTAGATATGGCTCCATAAGAAACTCCCAAAAACACAATCTGTCAGGAAACCTTTATGTTCTGACACAAATGCAATTAGAATCAAAATATTTATTTACAACTCTTCACCGGATATTAGAAAACCCCTAAGTAATAAGTAATGATCTGAAGTTGCTGGAAGTGCCACTCATTCAGAATACAAATCAAGTCAAAGAAGAATAACTTGTCAAACATTGTGTTTGTTCAGCTGTAGGCATCCTAAGAGGCTTACCAACATTTCTATCTAGTATTTACTTCCAAACAAAAAGCTGGAGGGGAAAGCTGGTGAATACCTGTATTTAATATGCAGCATTAAACATGATGTTCAGCTGTCCTGCTAACTTAAACTGAAAACCATCATGTATACCAAGATATTTTCCTGTATTATTGAGTTTAACAAACAAGCACTTTAATTTTGGAGATGGGTAGCACTATCCTCCCCTTGATCAGAATCCGTGTCTTGCCAGGAACAATTTTCCAGAAAATTGTAATTTCTCCTCAGCTTGGGAAATTATCCATGCTGGTTGGGTGATTCTGTGGCTTCCAGATTCAGTCCCTTACATCTCCATGCAAATGAAGCTCTGAGATGCTAAAGATGGGATAGCAGTCCTAGGAGGCATGCAATGCTAGGGGACCAAACATCCTGACACAGGTTAAGGCGGTTTAATATTTTCTAAAGCTCAATAAGATTCTTGTTCAAGTATACTACTGAGCTGCTATTTATCAGGGTTGTGGCCATTTAAGCCACTGGACTGTGAGATCTGTAACACTGCTTCAATGCAATATAAATTTGATGTGTTTGATATGTTTTAATCATTTGAAAGACTATTTTAATTGATGTGTGTGTATTTCTTACAGTTTTATAATATTGTGTTTTATTGGTATTGTTATTATCAGAATCTGCCATTGAACTATTTGTAAGCCACCCTGAGTCCCCCTTCAGGGTGAAAAAGTTGGGGTATAAATACAGTAAATAAATAAATAAATATGATCAGATTCCTTCCTCCTCATTTTCCATACTTGCATAGCAAAGGAGATGGGCAGGATGGAAACATGCTACAACAAATGCCTTTCTTCTTAAAGAGACCTAAATCCAAAACCCTCCCAGTCCACCTCAAAATCTACATTCCTGTAGCCTCAAGAATATTGAACTGCTAAACTCTTTGTTCCAAGGATCTTTTATTTTGCAAGTTCTTATTTGTAAGGATCGATGCCATCACTGCACAAAGGGTGTACTCCAAATATTACTGGACATCAACTCTCAACTTTCTTCAGCAGAAGTAATATGGGCTAGGATGACTGAAGCTGTAGTCCAACAATATCTGGAAAGCCACAAGTTGTGTTCTCTGTTTTATGGCCCAGTTCCGTCTTTTACTCTAACACTGATGCTGAGAAATAACTTTGGTCACAGGCCCCATCTACCCTGACCATTAATGCAATTTCAAACTGATATTGAAGAAAGTGGTTTCACTGCACAAACAATTACATAGGAAATTCTGGAACCAGTCTGAGATTTGAATTGTGATTAGACAAAGAAAATAACACTGAGCTGCATTAAGGATTTTCTTTGTGTGCTTTTTGGGGTGTCCTGCCTCCACAGAGGCTTATACTGTTTTCTTTGTTAAGCTTCAGTTGTCACTTTTAGTTAGAATGGATCTACTTCCTTTTTGTATATTCTGTGGGAGGGAACCTTAATTATACCTTGTCCCTTTAATTAGACCCTGTCCTTTTAAGAAACCCAAATACAGAGATTGTAATGCTCTTCAGAAACTCCTATGCAGTTAGTCAGTCTAAGGGTGCCAAGGAGCCTAGAGGTTGCAATATCTTCCATTTCTAAGGTTTAGGAAATTAAATCTTAGGTTCAGGAAACCCTAGTCAAAGCTTTAGGAGGCTCAGTCAAAGTTTGAAGAAACCCAGTTTTAGAACTCAAACTTTAAGAAGTCTAAAGTTGAAGAAATTAAGTTTGAGATTTGGAGAAACTAGCTTTAAGTATTGAGGAACCAAGTCTGCAGCTTAAAGAAGCAAATATACTTAACAGGAGGTGTTAACAGAAGTCAAAGCCAAACACAGAAGAGGCTAGAAAGAGGATCTCTTTGGAAGAAATCAAGAGAAACCCAGTTATGTTCCAGACTTCCATCTGTTCCTTCAAGGAATCGTTTGTCATTTTCAGTTTTTTCCTCACCCTGTCTTCTGTCTTACTTTTTGAGATTTCTATCCAGGCATTTCAAACTGTGACCTTCTTTGGTTTGTCTTTTTTTCCCTTTTTCAGTCTGGGTCCAGGTTGTGGGGAGATTTACGATCTTTGTGGGCTTTTTAAAACTTTATTTTCTTTTGCAGTTAGGGAGCTTGCTCATGTGCGCCTACCCTGTCTGATGCATGCATAGTCCCCAATTCCATGATTCCATAGCACTGAGTCATGGTAGTTAACATGGTATCAAAGTACATTAATTTTGCAATGTAGATGTAATCCTATACAATCTGGATGATGACAAGTCCCACACTCCTGTTTTAGGTAGATGCATGGGATTGACAGGAGACATATATTAAAATATTTACTTTTTGGCAATGCAACTCATATGAGCAGACCATTCATCTCTATATTTTTTGCATTCATATTGAATTCATTTGAGGGCTAGCTTTTGCTTCTGTAATAGCTACTTCAATATCTTAGCTTTTCTTTACTCATTTTCAAATGATTGCCAAATGACTAATTTCAAGCACAAAACATGATGTGTTTTCATGAGATCATGACATTTCTAGCAACAGATATCACAGTACTAGTTTCTGGCTCTGACACTTTTTAAACCCTCTAGTAACAAGGTGATAGATGTTATACATTTAAACTTCCTCTAGTCATTGTAATGGATTTCAGCATCTATCAAATGGGATCCTTTATCATTTAGTGTCTGTTCAGTGCAACCTCTATTCAAGTTTAAGTGTTATGTCTCTCCAGCATTTTCTCTATAGACTATCAGCATCATGTTTTGCTCCTACAACTATCAAAAAACAGGTTATTTTATATTGGAAGCACCTTCTCCTCACAGCTTATCCTTATCATGCAAACTGTCGTATTTGTTCAGTGTCAAAGCAAACTCAATTCCGACTAACCAAATCCTGGGCTTTCTGTAACTATTTTAAAATCAATTAAACATAACTGCCCTGTCAATCCAAACTCAGGGATAAGGAGGGATGTATAATTCTTCTCTGTTATGGATTTCCATTTTTGAATAATCCTTTTACAGTGCCAGGTATACACCTTGGTAGAGGTCTACAGGATAATGTTAGAACCTCTATTATCCAAACCTTGATTCTCCATGTGCCCTCATTATCCGAATTTATTTTTTGCCCTTCAGCTAGCACTTATGTAAATACTAGTCTGTCCTGCTTGAAATTTTGATTTATCCAAACATGCCAGCCAAGCCAATTATGTGAATTAGGCTTTGCCCTTGCCTCTCAACAATACCCACTACATTTTATATCTGCAGTCATCTGGGGAATATAAAACATGTGTATGTCTTTTATTTCACCTCATATTGTCTTTCTAAAAAATCTGTGCTTTGAGATATAAGAAGACACACACTGGATACTACGAGCAAATGAAAACAATAGCAATAGACATTGTAAAAATACATAAATAAAATTCTGACCCATATAGAGTCATGATGCCCTATTAAATGATGGCATAATGTGGGTCAGTTCACCATGCTAAAGCTCTATTTGCAGTCATTGATATGGCCATATGGTAAAATATTTGTTTGGAAAGTCCTTCCACTGATGTTATTATCTAGGAAAAAAGGAATGCAGCATTGCAAAAATTCAGTTTAAGTGAAGTGCTGATGTTCCACACATTGGTTTGCTGGAATGGGAAAAAAGTGATAAATGGAGTATCCTTTAGTTTTCCTCTTCAATTCATTAATCCATTCA
Source organism: Anolis sagrei ordinatus (assembly GCF_025583915.1). Classification (NCBI taxonomy): domain Eukaryota; kingdom Metazoa; phylum Chordata; class Lepidosauria; order Squamata; family Anolidae; genus Anolis; species Anolis sagrei. Next base: position 84,544,078 of record NW_026846588.1, read on the forward strand.
TTCATCCATAGACTGATAACCAACATTTAGTCCATGATTTGATGGCATCCCCACTCCTGCTCTTGCATTTCTCAGGTTTTTCACATTATATAATTATAGCACTATGATTCCACTTTCATTGTCAAGGCAACATCCTATGAAATCTTGAACTTTAATAAGGTACTAAAGTGCTCTGACTGATCATTTTGAATCGCCCTCTCTAAACAACAGTTACCAGGATTCTGTAGGATGCAACCATTGCAGTTAAAGAGAATAGTAGTGCTATATTAATTAATACCTCTGGGGTATTTATTCATGACTGTGGCCCAGTCTGTGTTTTGTGTGTATATATGTGTGTGTGTATATATTTGTGTATATGTGTATATATGTGGTTTTGAGCATGCGTTGTATTTTTTTTTTTGTTTTGGGGCTTTTTAAGTCTCTTCTGCTGTGTTTTTCAGTGTTTTTATGAGTGATGGTCACTCGTTGGCCTGATAGGTGTATTATGTCCAAATTTGGTGTCAATTCGTCCAGTGATTTTTGAGTTATGTTAATCTCACAAATGAATGTTACATTTTTTTAATATAAATTTCCTGTGGTATCCAAACTAGGAATTTAAGTACTGTTTACAAATCCAGATTTCAAACTATGACTTTAGGAATGGCAACATTACATCACAACTGAGCCAGAGACAGGTGCCCCTTCCTTTGTGAACAACCCATTGTACACTTCCCATTCTCTACAGACAATATGGACTTTATGACACAAAAATAAGCATAGAAATGAGACCATCACTTTGGATGACAGTTCCTATTGCATGATGCCATGTGTAGCCTATTGCTTGTCTTTTATTTCCCCATGATATCCTATCCTGTGCTATTATTGGGAAAATCCATCAATGGCTCCTGATCATGCAATGGTCCTGTAATTCAGCTCATGCAATGATTCTGATTCACTTCTGTGCTGGCATGCCAACACAGATGTTATGCCAGTAGGCAGGATTATGTTTATCACCAATCTCCCTCACAGTAATTTATTGTTTAAAAAATTATTTTACCTAACTTCATTGGTATTGCAGATTCACTTGAGAGTTAATCAATTGAAATAATCTTCATGGAGCAGCAAAAGTATGGGAGGGTGAAGTTATGTCCCTAACAGAAATTATGGCCATGGAGCCATTTAATAGTTAATAACTTCCATTGCAGGAGTATGGAGATGTGCAATACAAAAGTGACCATCCCAGTAAGTTACCACTATCTCAAATTGTGCAAATAATAAATAAATTCATGAGCCTGAATCAGCTAATCGAAATGGCTCATGCTTACAGTTGTTACTTCATCAGTAAAGCAATCTTAGAATGGCTGTGTGGCTAGGAAGCAGATAATTTTGTTGGATCATATATATTGAAAGTATTGGATTTGCTGACTGTTGAAATTTGGAGTTTAAAAAGTTATAGAAGATGAGAAAATGTCATTTTTTTCAGCTACACTTCCTTTTCAAATTCTCACTCATTAATTCTGTTGTCAAAACAATCCTCTTTCTGAAGCCATCTTCTCCCCCCATAATTATACCTTAGTTTGAAAGCATTAGATTTGCAGGAAAAAAGAAAATGTATAATAAGTTGAAGAAAAAATAATAGCAAATGGAATTATCTCATGGTTGCAGCAGCATTAACCAAAGGAACACATCATTCATGTTATATGTCACCAGTTGTCATAAACAGTTGAAAAACCGACAGCAGTGACAGCAAGATCGAAGCAAGAACAGCTGGCAAATCTACACTGCTACATATTCACAAATAAACATATGTCTTCTCCATGAAAGCACTTTTTCCAGCCATAATTTATTCAAGCTGAGTTTCTGCAGCATTTGGGAAATTTAGACAAGAAGTAGCAAGACAGAAAGGACTACATAAAATTGCATCATGGCTAGTTGAAATAACGGCCTGGATAAGAATTAAATAGACTGGGATTGGAATTTCTGGAAAAATCCTGTTACTACTTCATCACATTAGAGAAAAAAATCCACTTTAAATCCAGTTTTGACCTCCTGCAGAATTCTGGGGTTTGTAGTTTAGGGAGGCTGTTAAAGACTCCTCCCTAAACTACAAACCCCAGAATTCTGCAGGACGCAGAAACCAGGTTTAAAGTGGATTTATTCTCTAGTGTGATGAGGCCCTTAAAAATCTAAACAAATACTGTATTTTTCCTCGTTGCTCACTTATCTTGTTCAGATTGCTCTACTCTAAAAAAAGTTACCTGTCCCATAACAAAGGACTTATCTACACTAAGTAGGCTAGTCCAGTACAAATCTGGTCCAGAGCAGATCCAGATCAGCATATATCTAGGGCTGTTGTTCAGGGTTACATTTGTCTTACTGGGCTGTCACCTCCCTTGTTTCGCTGTCATTCTGAAATGGTTGCAGAACTGAGCATCTGACCAGCATGGTCACCTCTGCTGATGTTAGACTGTACAACCAGCAAGAAGAAAGATGGTTGGCTAGTAGTGGAAGCAGTGGCATCCATGAGCCACCTTGAGTCCCAATAGGGAGAAAGTCTGGATAAAAATAAAGTAAATAAATAAATCCCCTTTTCCTGAGCTGATTAGTGCAGGGAAAGGATGATTATAAGGTGTCCGTCTGGAAAGTGGATCAAGCTGAATCAGACCAAATCCAGCTGTCCAGACTGTCATGAAGCTCCAAGATACTCAAAGTTTCAAGCTAACTCTGGTCATCCCACAGAGCAAAGTTGCTTTGAATCAAATAAATGAATAAATCCCAGGATACTCACTGGGAGTTCCTGTGGTCCATTAGTCATTTCTGTCTGGTCATCAAATCTGATTATTGTTGGATATAGAGTACATACCATTAGCCACTTGTGAGTATATTTGTCAATTTGAATCTATATTTTGTTGTAATGCTGTAACCTTTGATTTGTGAAAATCTTCAATTGTACATAAGTAAAAGAACTATGAGCAAGTATCTCTTTCCTCTAAGGTGAACAAGACAGAGAAGCAGCGCCTATAAAGAAAATAGGGACATGAATAAACTATAATCCAGAACAGCCTTCCTCAAGCTGAATATTGGATCACGATACGTTATCCCTTTCAGAGCAACATTTCTGGAAGAGATGCCAAAAAAAAAAAGGAAACTGGTGTGAGATTTATGTGTTAATCATATTTTGGTTAGAAACATTACAAAGTTTGATATTTTCTAATTTTTATGTAGACCATGTTAGCATAGTCAATGAGACAAGGACTTTCTGTTCTGATGACATCCTTTGACAACATTATCAGCTGAAGGAGTGACCCAACGAATGACCTCAAAATTGCCCATCATAGAACGCTCCCTCTTCACTTGTGGAATGGTAAAGATCTACTTCCAGTGAGGCTCCATGGCACAAGTGAAGAGGGAGTATCAGAAACCATGGCAGTGGCAACACAAGTGGTTTCCCATGTTGTATAGGCAATAATGGGGGGAAGCTGGGTGATGTGAGACATGAGGAGATGGGTTCCCCACACCCCTTGCTGGTGCCCACTCGATTTGCTATGATGCGTGGCAAATCCCAGTCTTAATGTGATAAGGTCCTATGTCATGTTCCAATCTCTTTCTCCTTAATTCAGTATACATCATCACCAAGTATTCGTAAGATCTTCTTACAGACTACAGTCAAATAGAGACTTATATTTACCTTTCCTGGTCTTTCCATGCACTTTGGAATTTGATATTGAATGTTCTCTTCTAAGCAATCAAAAATATACAATACAAATGGACTCTGAACTGCAAAATAATAACAGATGTTCTGTCGTCTTTTATATAATTGCATGAGGCATAGGGCAAGCATATATGAGATGGAAGATTGGAGCACATACCTCTCAAATGAAAGAACTGGAAAACACAGTAAAATCCTATTTACAGCTTCCCCAGAGTAAATCACAACATACCAAGTATGACTGCAAGAATCTCTTGTCATATAAAGCAAGGTTTGCATTCAGATGTTTGCACAAAACATACTGCCAAAGTGTGGAGAGACCAGAGAGTGAGTTAGCATACAGATTACAACAGGAACAAAACAGAAATTTAATGCAAAGAGATGGAAGAACATTTGCAGAACACTGAAGGGTTTCAATTTGGGATTAAAGCATGTTTATTCAACATTATATGCAAGAATCCTATGATCTTGGATCTAAAAGCATCTTTCTCAAACTTATTAACTCTGGTACAATTGGAGGTGGAAGATAAAGTACTGTGACAGTTCCTTTGTGAATGGGAGAGACAGAGATACTTACTGAAGCATGGAAAAGTTCTGTGGCCAGATGGTTTTTCTATCAAATAGTATAAAACATCAGACATATTGATTCAAAGAATCTTTCTTTTCTAACAAAAGGCTTTTGAGTTAGGCTCTTTTGCAACTTTCCTCCATGAGATCTTTATTTATTTCTAAAGAGACAAATATCAGACTAGACATGCAAATGATACATTAGTTTATTTTTTTTTTAAAAAAATAAATAAATCATATCAAAATAGTAGTCTCAGTGTTGACTTCAAAAATCAGCAGATGGTTATTCAAGAGAAAGGAACAATGGAGATTCTACATACCTGGTTTGCTAAATCAACTGGAAGATGGATCAAAAATGTGCTTCCAATGTGAAATAGATTCAGCATATGTAACCACCTCCCTGCTGTCATTATATATTGGTAAAAATCCTGTGGACTTTTTGAGAAAACTTTTAGTAACTAGCAGATGCTTAGATTTGCTTTTCTTGCATACTGTGCTTGAAAATTCATTTCCTGGCTTTATTATTTATGTAAAATTTCACAGCAGGTGTACAAAAATCTTTTAAAAGCTGTATTGTCGAAGGCTTTCATGGCCGGAATCACTAGGTTCTTGTGGGTTTTTTCGGGCTATAGAGCTATAGAAGCACCATTAAAGCCTTGGCAGACCGTGCAAAAAGAACCTGCGAACCCCACCTCCTCCAAGATGAACTGAACCACCTCAACTGGGCTCTCCAGGCCAATGGATACTCCACCTCAGACATCAGAAGAGCTGCAAGACCAAGAACAAGCCACGAGAGTAAAGATGAAGATCCACCCAGAGGAAAAGTGTTCCTGCCATACATCAAGGGAACCACTGACCGCATAGGTAAGCTGATGAGGAAACACAACATACAAACAATCTACAGACCCACCAAGAAAATCCAACAAATGCTACGTTCAGCAAAGGACAAGAGGGATCCTCTCACCTCTGCAGGAGTCTACCGTATACCATGCAGCTGTGGACAAGTCTACATAGGGACCACCAAACGCAGCGCCCAGACACGCATTCAAGGAACATGAAAGGCACTGCAGACTACTTCAACCAGAGAAGTCAGCCATAGCAGAGCACCTGATGAACCAACCTGGACACAGCATATTATTTGAGAACACAGAAATGCTGGACCTCACCAACAACCACCATGTCAGACTACACAGAGAAGCCATTGAAATCCACAAGCATGTGGACAATTTCAACAGAAAGGAAGAGACCATGAAAATGAACAAAATCTGGCTACAAGTATTAAAAAACTCTAAAATTATAACAGCTAAACAACAGAGAGGAAAAAACCAGGCACAGATTAACACCTCCCAGCAACAGATTTTCCCAGGCTCAGGCAGGCCTTCAAATGCTAATGAAGGTGATCAGCTAAACATTCACACCTAACTTCAGCAGGGAAGAGCTCCTTGCCCCACCCCAGCCATTCCACAGATATATAAACCCATTTTTCCTACTTCCAACAGACCTCACACCTCTGAGGATGCTTGCCATAGATGCAGGCGAAACGTCAGGAGAAATGCTTTTAAAAGCTGTCTATAAAAAATTAACACCCTCCCTACTAATGTCCTTTCCTCCTCGACCAGATGCCTCTATACAGGCATGTAGCGGGGGGGGGGGGGCTTGAGGGGCTTCAGCCCCCGCCCCCCCGGAAATTCTCATGGTGGTTCGCGAAAAGGCCTTACTGGTGTATTATTTAAACTGTTATGTTTATTCATATCATGATCTGATCACCATACTCAATATATCCCATATGCATGGGGTATTGGGGTAATGATACAAAAGGTTTGCTAGGCTAGACCCTCTTTCACTCAGACTCAGCCCCCCCCGAAACTCAGCCCCCCCCCACACCCCCCACCCCCCCTCATCTTTCTTTCATCCTCCACCACTCAAAACAGGGACTCAAGCCCCCGCCCCCCAAAACGTTAACTCCACCAGCCGGCCCCGAGTCCGAACAAGGCCAAGGGGGGGCCCCCCCCCCGAGCAAACCCCCCAAACCAACATTGTCCCGCAACCCACACCCCCCACCGGCAAAACCCCAGAAAAACGGACCCCAAACAAGCAACACCCAACCCAGGGACCCACCCCACGCCCTCCCTGAAAAAAAAAACAAAAAAAAAAGAAAAAAAAAAAAAAAAAAAAAAAAAAAAAGAAGGGAGGGAGGGAAATGAAAAAAAAAATTCCGCCGCCCCCCCCCCCCCCGAAACGAAATCCTGGCTACGGGCCTGCCTCTATAGCACATTGGAAGGAATTGGAGACTGGCTGGTGAAGCTGTTATCACTGCTATGTGCCTTCAAGTCATTTCCGACTTATGTTAACCTTAAGTTTAACCTAGCATGGGATTTTCTTGGGACAATTTGTTCAGAGAAGGACTGTAGCCAGGATTTTGATTGGGGGGGGGCTGAGTTTGGTTCGGGGGGTTGAGTTTGATTTGTAGCATTATCCCAATACTCCTATGCATATGGGGTATATTGAGGATGGTGATCAGACCATGATATAAATAAACATACCCGTTTAAATAATGCAACAGTAAGGCCTTCTCACGAATTTCGCATGGGGCTGAAGCCTCTCAAGCCCCCCACCCAACTCACACCTTCTCTCACATCTCATCATTCTCAACGATATCTCACGGTATCATCTCTCAACACGGGCCACGGCCTGAGAATTTTTTGCGCAAATGGGGCTGAAGCCTCAAGCCAAAAACAAGGGTGTGTAACCGAAACGATCCCGCTAACAAAAGAAAAACGTTAACGGGGGGAAACACAGGAGAACACAAAAAGAGGGGCAAAGAAAAAACAAAAAAAAAGATAGTAGAGATTTCGGGGGTGGGGGTGAAGCCCCTCAAGCCCCCCCCCCCCCCCGCTACATGCCTGGGAGGGGTTTTGCCTTTGCCTTCATCTGAGGTTGGGGAAGTATGACTTCTCCACTAAAGTCACCCAGTGGGTTTTCGTGCTTGAAGGGGAATTCAAGCCCTGCTCTCCAAAGTCATAGTGCAACGGTCAAAATTTGTGCTCTGAAAAGTGCACCAAATAGGAGGCATTTATTTATTTTGTATCAAAGCATTGCATAAATTAGTATAAAACTGATAAAAATAGTGGGAGTACAAGCTGCTAAAAATCTTTTGACCAAAAACGGGCAACAGCAATGACATTTTCTGTAGCCTCCATCAATTCTTTCTCTGAATATGAGGCAGGGCATAGTGGACAAGCATACAGATGGTGGGGGATTCTTTTAGGTAAGTGCAATTTTGCCATGTTGTCTTTTGATCTGCATACTCCGCTTGCTTTTTAAACATTTTAATAGGAGGAATGAAAAGACAATAGTTAGGCAGTGATGTCATCTGGATTTATTGCTCACCCACTAACTTTCATCACAGCACATAAAGGAAAAGCTAAAATAGAACTGAAATGGTAAAACAGTTGTAGATGTGCATGTTTATAATTAAAAGTATGATTTCAACAACAATTGCAAAGTGTTGCCAAAGGCTTTCATGGTTTCTGGACTGTTTGGCCATTTTCTAGTAGTGTTTTCTCCCGACATGTTGCCTGCATCTGTGGCTAGCATGATTATCTGAAGGTGCCAGCCACAGATGCAGATGAAACGTCAGGAGAAAATGCTGTTAGAACATGGTCATACAGCCCGGAAACCACACAACAATCCTACTATTGCAAATTTTTCCTTTTTGAGGAAAGGTAATTTAACCCTAACTGTCAAAACAACTTGATATATAAACAGACTGTTCATTTCCCACCCCACACTTCACACTCAGAAAATGTAGCTATAGTGGGGTGCAGACTCATTTTTGTAAGAAATCCAAAATCTACTTGCAGGCAAAAAAATTTCTAGGAAGGTAAAAAAATAGTGACCAAGCTTTGATTTCTGCAGGACTTTTATTCAAGCTTGGATATGGAAAAAAAAAAAACCCCACTGGTGGATCAGAGGGAAGTAGAAAGGTTGGATATGTTAGGGGCATTTTATAATAGGCAGGACATACTAGGAATCTCCTTAAATAAAATAGGTTTTCTTAGATAACAGAGATTTTTTTAGATTAAAGGATCCTGCCATGTGAACTACAGAACTTGGGGCTGGGATGAAGGCTATTTTACTTTCTTTTAGAACAGTTTTAAATACCTCTTCAGAATAATGCAGAAGAAAGAGATCGTTTGTTTGTGAAATTGTAAGAAACATCTTTGTATTAGCAGTGATAAAGACTCAATTTAGATGATGTAGAAAGTAACAAGCCTATAAAATTCATAGAAGCCAAATTAAAAAGCACTATTTCATTTTTTTTTTCATTTCAGGAGCGACTTGAGAAACTGCAAGTCACTTCTGGTGTGAGAGAATTGGCTGTCTATAAGGACATTGCCCAGGGGATGCCCGGATGTTTTACCTTCCTGTGGGAGGCATCTTTCATGTCCCTGCATGAAAAGCTGGAGCTGACAAATGGGAGCTCACCTTGCTCCCCGGATTCAAACTGCTGACCTTTTGGTCAGCAGTCTTGCCAGCATGAGAGTTTAACCCATTGCACCACTGGGGGCACAATGGGTTAGTGGTGAGAGGAGAGTGTGTTAGCCTCTGCCACCTGAATAGATGGGTATTTTATTGACCAAACTTCTGCATTCTATCATTCCAGGCAGAGCCCTCCATAATTTACTAAGGAATTCCTTTTGAAAGATTTCTGGGCTTTACTTCATGCTGTATCCCAGCATCACATCCCAACAGCTTCCAGACATTTCCCTTGCACATGAAATTAGCTCAGTCTTCTAATACCTCTAACACTGCATAGAAAAACTGCAGAGATGTTGCGGTTTTTAAATGTAAATGCTAGGTGGTAGTTCCAGTGATGAGAAATAGATCTCTTCCCCCCCAAAACAAAGAATCAAGTAGAAAAATTAAATTGTCAAAACTTGGGTTTTGGAATAGCTTATCTATTTCTACATCCACTACTAAATTCCCCCATAGGGTTCTTTTTGGAACCATCTCAGAAGATAGCTGCTCTATCTCATCACCACAATAAAATGGAAACTGACATGGCTTTGCTAATCCAGAAAAGCTTGTATCCCTTTCAAATTAGGTGTATTGGTCCTAGGAAATTTCTTCCAGAAGAACAAGACGGAGAATGCGTTCCTTAGCAAACCTGAGAAATTATGGTTTACATTAGGCGACTCAAGGCAGTTAACAGTGTAAAATTCAATGCTTACAATATCATAAATACAAATAAAAACATAACATATAAAAATGTAATGTTTGTTTGTGGGATTAACATAACTCAAAAACCACTGAATGAATTGACACCAGATTTGGACAAAATATGCCTATCAGGCCAACAAGTGACCATCACTCATAAAAACACAGCAGAAGAGACTTAAAAAGCCAAAAAACAAAAAATGCATTACAATGCATGCACAAAACCACATATATATATATATACAAACACATTTATTCACATATACACAAATATATACACATACATATACACATATATACACACAAAAACACATATACACAGACTGGGCCACAGCAACATGTGGCAGGGGATGGCTAGTAAAATATTAAATTCATAGTGTCTCCTTAAAAATGTTGTCCGGTCTCATTGTCGTCATTCCATTTTCCTATGTCAGTTACTCTTCATTTGGAAACAATTGTTCAAAAAACCACATCTTGACTTTTTTCCGGAATATTAAAAGGGAGGTGGCCGATCTAATATCTATAGGGAGGGTGTTCCACAGCTGAGGAGCCATCACTGAGAAGGCTCTGTCTCTCTCGCCGCCAAACGTACTTGTGACAAAGGCGGTAACGAGAGCAGGGTCTCCCCAGATGATCTTAAGGTTCTAGATGGTTCATAAGGGGAGATGAGTTCAAACATGTAAATTGGGCCAGAACCATTTAGGGCTTTATAGGCTAAAGCCAGCACTTTGAATTGTGCCCGATAGCAAACTGGCAGCCAATGGAGTTGGCACAACAGAGGAATTGTATGCTCCCTGAGCGCCGCTCCTGTTAGCAATCTGGCTGCCGTTTGTTGGACCATTTGAAGCTGCCAATCCAGACAGTCTTCAAAGGCAACCCCACGTACAGCACATTGCAGTAGTCTATATGGGATGTAACCAGAGCATGGACTATCGTGGCCAAGTCAGATTTCCCAAGGATGCTTTGCCTATACTAAAAAATGTCCTTCAAATACATTAGTTTGATGCAATTTTCCCAGCATATGAATTTTCCAGAAGTGACTCAGCAATCTTGACAATCTCTATTAGAGTATATGGCTTAGGGTTCCCATTTTGTTCTGATTCTGGTTTGTCGGGGTTGGAGACAGAAATGCATTTCTTTCTTTTAATAAAGTTGGATCCTTGATTCACCAGTATGGCCTACTAATCTTTCCTGGTGTGGCTGCAAGAAGAAATTCCATGTGAGTCCAGTAAAGATTAATTTTGTATGATGAAACAGGAAAATAGCTTTTGCTACAGAGTGATGAAATCACCAGGTCACCACCATACAAAAATGAAAATTGAACAATTGAAATAACTTCTCTTCAGCCTCTACCATAGTGGACAGGTTTCTTAAAACTTCGCCCAACGTTCTGTCTCCAATTTTAGTCATGGTCTCTTTGCGGAGTTTCTTCCTCGGAGTGAATAGACATCTAGCAAGGTTCATTTGCTTGAATGCTATATAGTTTGTGCAATTTAGCTCTATTTAACAAACTGGGAGCAACACAGGGTATTAGCGTGGGATCCAATACGGATTATGAAACCAAACATAGTGGTTCTGAGTAGGGCTGTAACCAAGATGGGGGTCATCCCCCCCCCCCCATTTTTCAAGTTAAAAAGAAAACTGGTTTACTCATTAATTTTAACTGGTTAACCAAATCCTCATGCTAAATCTATGAGAAGCAAAAATTAACTGAGTCCCTGAAGAACTGCAAGCACTATCTCAAATTCTGACATGTTATTCACACTGTCATTACTTGCAGCAATGTCGATTTAGTAGAAGCAACCAAGCTGGCTCACCAATAACTGGCAGGCAAAGCCTAAGGCATTTGAAGGCTCTCATGAAGGAGACTAGACTTGGTGGTGTTGGTTGGCAGGGGCGGAGCTGCAGGCTATTTGCTATTTGCTCTGACCCCCCTGCTGTGCTCTTTGCTTCAGCATGAGGTAGGAAGCAGGTTCCTAATGGGGAATTAGGCCTTTCTATCCTTGCTCCCGCTTCCCCTTTTCCAAATAGTAGGGTTCCCATTGCAATGTCTAACTCTAGGTCAGCGGTTCTCAACCTGGGGTCCCCAGATGTTTTTGGCCTTCAACTCCCAGAAATCCTAACAGCTGGTAAACTGGCTGGGATTTCTGGGAGTTGTAGGTCAAAAACATCTGGGGACCCCAGGTTGAGAACCACTGCTCTAGGTCATTTTCAGCTCTTAAATATTTGAAAACATACATAAGAAGCACAATAGGACAAGAAAGACTAATTGGACATGCACTCTTGAGTGTCCACCAAAGTTTATCAATGGAGCCTGATTTCTGTCAAAGTGTATTGACACAGTTTTTAAGTGTTTCCAGTAGAGGTTGTGGTATTATTTTATAACTATAAATTATCAATTAACAATCATTTTCAGTTATGTTAAGACAAAGAAGAGGTTAAATTAATTTTATTAAATCTATATATAATATAGAATGAACCATACTATTTAAATTATTTTGTGTTATGGAACTACTCTTCATGATTCGCTAAAAAAAGTTTCAAACCCCCCCCCCCATTTTTTCTGGCTATGGCCCTGGTTCTGAGAGCTTATCTACACTAGTATAAAAATGTTATTATTCCAAATTAAGCACTGGCAATTTTCACAATGTATGGCAACTTCAAGTAAGTATCTGGAGTTTTGGTTGCTAAGTAAAATTGGGGAATATTCTGGAGTTTGTAAGAAACTTCCCAAACTACCATCCCAAGCCTACCCAAACTACTTCCCAAGCCTACCATCCCCTTTTCAGAAAAACATTACTCAGCGCAACTCCTTCTTTAAGTGAACAAATGGCAATATGCAATAAGAAATTTACATTCTTTTATGGGTCTATGTTTCTACCTACGTCATACAACATGATAATGAAATATGCTATAAATAAGACCTCTTGAAGCTTGACATTTTCAAATTATTTACTAAAATCAGCTATAGTAACATTCTCGTAACACACAGAAAATTAAGATAACAAAGGATAGTATTAAAATAAAAATTGCCAATAAAATTATGAGAAGAATTAATCTGGAATGTCTCTATCGATGTATTAATGTTGAGTTCTATTTTTGTCATCAGCATGAATTAAACTTTTTAAATATTTACTACAATTGCAGAATTATTATTTGCCTGTCACACAATTTAGCAAAAATAAAAATTAGAGTTCATACATGTCACCTATTTATAGTATTGTATTTTAACCAAGTCATTACATGCACATATTCCTGCCAATGCAAGCTGGACTTCCCAACAACACACAACACACTTATCTACCAACATTTGCTTGTCAAGACCTATTGGCAGAGTTGACCACTCATGTGTTACAACTTGCATTCTGTATAATAGTTTGGAAAATAAAGTTATCACTATGACTTTAACTCTGTGTTACACAATAAATGAAACATATATGAATTGTTTTTCAAAAAATTATTCTCTGTGTTTCACTTTCCCCTATTTTTATTCAATGCCAGCCAATTGCACTTCAAGTTACTACCACCCACTGGATTGTTCCAGTGCCTCTCACTTTGGGAAGCAAAACTCTGTGGACTATCCACAGGCTTTATGACCATCTGATAGCTGGATCATTTTGATACAATTGTTTTAACTCAAACAATTGTCCACATGCACACTGCTGCCATCATTATTTTCCTATGTTAATCAATGCAGGGATGTGAATGAGTTGTTCATGAGTCACTACTCCAGACAGACGTGGATAAGACACACGTCCTTGACTCATTTCAAACTGGCTTCAGAGCAGAATAAGGAGTTGAGACTGCTATGGTCACCTTAGCAATCTCCATCTCAACACTGACAAGGAGTGCATGTCCCTGTTAGTACTTCTAGACCTCTCAGCGGGTTTTGACCTTAAACCCTACATGGTTTCTGCTCAGGTTACCTACAGGATTGCCTTTTCCCATACAATCCGCCCCACACACTTAAGTCCTCTGGGGAGTGGCTACTCCAGCCTGCCAGAACTTGACTGGCAACCATCACACAAAGGACCTTTTCATAGGCCACCTGAAGACTATGGAACAACTTGCTGGAAGAGCTCTGACAACTAAATGAGTTGTCGAAATTTTAAAACCATCTAAAGACCGATTTCTTCCATCAGGCCGATTCTCCCACACCAGATGCGACTTGCAGTTTCTCTAGTTGCTCCTGACATTTAAAAAACCCCTCTTTTCTGTGTTTTTTAATATGAATTTTATAGAAATATATTTTAATATGCATCTTTTATAGAAATACATTCTAATATGTGTATTTATAGACTCTCTACACTGTTTATGTGTTTTAACGAGGCTCTAACCTGCCTTGAGCCACAAGGAGGGGCAGGTAAGAAAATTATCATCATCATCATCATCATCATCATCATCATCATCATCATCACTACTTTTTATGAGTAGCCACACAATCCACAGAGAAGAGGGACCCATTATACTCTCTCCCTGCTGATCATACATCAGCAAAAATAGAATAAGTTAGTAATCAAAAATAAAATTATGTATCCAAAATCATTTTTATAAAATATGCGGTAATAGACCAGGACCCCAATACTTCCCCATTACTTCAACAATCTACGAAGGTTAACATTTGGATGGCTAGAGAACAAACCTGTAGAGAAAGAATGGATGCTAAAAGGGATAAGAAAATGTCTGGAAGCTGGAAGAACAAAACTCAAGGTCACAACCCAAAATTACCAACTTGAATTTAGAGAGACTTAACTTTGTGCAGCTGGAGGATGGAAAACAAGGCCAGAAACCTGGAGGGTAAAGACAGGAAGCTGAATGCCTGAGGATGAATGCCAAGAGGGCTAAATCAATGTCTAGAAGAATGAAATTATGAACACAAAGCCCAGGGGAAGAAGCCAAAAGTACAAAGCTGGAAGATAATCCTGCTCAGCTGCATAGAGCTGGAGGCTGGAGGCTAGAAAATAAGAGTACTGTGATACACTTTTGAGATGGCATATCTATCTATCTATCTATCTATCTATCTATCATCTATCATCTATCTATATCCATCCATGAGTCTACCTACCTACCAATCTATCTATTTCAAAGGTGTTTCATAGAACAAATTAATACCAGCTCCGCTAGTTTGTTTGACTTATGGTGTGCCTACACTACAGAATTGATGCAATGTGTTATTGAAGGCTTTCATGGCCGGAAAACTCACAGCAACCCAGAATTAATGCAGTTTGATGCAGCTGTTGAGGCTCAATGTTATGGAACCACAGAAGGAGGAGTTTTATAAAGTTTGTAGCCTTTTCAGAGTGCTGGTGTCTCACCAAACTACAACTCCTATGATTCTACTGCTTTGAGTTCTTTACAATTACAATGATGTCAAACTGCATTAATTTTACAGTATAGACTCACCCTCAGTATGAAGCATATGATTAACTAGTGAGTGTTATTTTGTTATGTGAATTTCTAAAGTGGTTTTAGACCTTACCAGCAATTGGTGCCTAGAGGCTTCTGCAAGGTTTGGGCAACATTCCTACTTTTTGAAAAAGAAATGAAACTGCACACCATATTTTGACCTATTCTATATTTATCCTTCATAGTGAGAATCCACTGGAGAGCTATTTGTGTGAATGAGATTTCATACATTTCTAAGTAACAGTGTTTTAAGCCACAAGAGATTTTTTCTGAAAATGAACAAAGAACAGCAAGGCATGCATAAACCCCTATTAGCAGCAACCTAATAAGGTTGGTTTTATTCTCTGAAGATTTCTCAGCAACATAGGTTAGTATACCAAATAAACTTTAGAGTAATCATCTGTACTCATCTTCCACCTACTCAGGTGCTTGCTGTGATCTTGTAATCTCCAAATTATATACAATGGATGGATTTCCACTCCTTCCAACAGTTACTAGGCTACAGTAATGAATGGTAAATCAATACAACACATGTCTAACTCTACAGAAAGCATCAGTGGTATATGGAGTAATTATGCATATAGTTAATCCTCTTTTCAATGTTACTCTGGTTTAAATTGAATAAATCACTGAACAATATAAACACAATGATACCTTTATTCTAGATGAGTGACATCATACAGATAGTGACCTCAGGGTGCATCTATACTGTAGAATTATTGCAGTTTGAACCACTTCAATGCCTTGACATCTTGGGAGCTGTAGTTTGATGACACACCAGCCCTATTTGGCAGAAAATGCTATAAAAACCATATAAAACTACAAGCCCCATAAATACATAGCATGGAGAGATTGTAGTTAAACTGTGATAGTGCAGGTTCTGAAAATCAACTTAGCAATTTGCCATTATCAAACGGGTGAGCCCCCCTGTACAGTTTCACCAGCAAGTATGCCAAAATGGCAGGCACAATGGGTGACTCCATCAACCTATGTGCCACTCCAGCATGGTGTCGTTTCCCTATCACATGGAGGAGGTGTCACTGAAATAGAGCAGAAGACTCCTGTGTTTTGGGAGAAGCCTCCAAGAAACTGAGGTTGAATGGCCTTAAGAAGCATTGCTTATAACAAGGCAGTAGGAGATGACGGGATCCCAGCTGAACTGTTTAAAATCTTAAAAGATGATGCTGTCAAGATGATGCATGCCATATGCCAGCACATATGGAAGACACAAGAATGGCCATCAGATTGGAAAAAAAATCATCTTATATCCCATACCAAAAAAGGGAAACACTAAAGAATGCTCAAACTTTCATACAGTGGCACTTTTTTCACATGCAAGTAAGGTAATGCTCAAGATTCTGCAAGGTAGAGTCCAGCAATACATGGAAAGAGAGTTGCCAGATGTACAAGCTGGGTTTAGAAAAGGCAGAGGAATGAGAGACCAAACTACCAATATCCGCTGGATAATGGAGAAAGGCAGGGAGTTTCAGAAAAAAACAAACATGTATTTCTATTTTATTGACTATTCTAAAGTCTTTGACTATGTGGATGATAATAAATTGTGGCAAGTTCTTGGTGGTATGGGGATACCAAGTTACCTTGTCTGTCTCCTGAGGAATCTGTATAATGACCAAGTAGCAACAGTCAGAACAGACAAAGGAACAACTGACTGTTTCAAGATTGGGAAAGAAGTACGGCAGGGCTGTATACTCCCACCTGACCTATTCAACTTGTATGCAGAACACATTATGCAACATGTGGGGCTTGATAAATCCAAGCCTGAAGTTAAAATTGCTGAAATAAACATTAACAACCTTAGATGTACAGATGATACCACTTTGATGGCCGAAAGTGAGGAGGAGCCAAGGAGCCTTCTAACCAAAGTGAAAGAAGAAAGTGCAAAAGCTGGGTTACAGTTAAACGTAAAAAAAAAACCCCAAGATTATAGCAACCAGACTGATTGATAACTGGCAAATAGAGAGAGAAAACGTGGAGGCAGTGACAGACTTTGTATTTTTAGGTGCGAAGATTACTGCAGATGCAGACTGCAGCTAGAAAATCAAAAGATGTTTACTTCTTGGGAGGAGAGCAATGACCAATCTTGATAAAATAGTGACGAGGCATCACACTGGCAACGAAGATCCGCATAGTTAAAGAAATGGTATTCTCCATAGTAATCTATGGGTGTGAGAGCTGGACGATAAGGAAGGCTAGCAAAGGAAGATAGACACTTTTGAACTGTGGTGCTGGAGGAAAATTTTGAGAGTGCCTTGGACCGCTAGAAGATCGAACCAGTCCGTATTCCAGGAAATAAAGCCCGACTGCTCACTGGAAGGAAGGATATTAAAGGCAAAGATGAAGTACTTTTGCCATATAATGAGGAGACAGGAAAGCTTGGAGAAGACAATGATGCTTGGGAAAATGGAAGGAAAAAGGAAGAGGGGCCGACCAAGGGCTAGATGGATGGATGGTATCCTTGAAGTGACTAGCTTGACTTTGAAAGAACTGCGGGTGGCCATTGCTGACAGGAAACTCTGGTGTGGGCTGGTCCATGAGGTCGTGAAGAGTCAGAAATGACTGAATGAGTAAACAACAACAATTTTTGCTGTTTTAATCAAACTGTGAAGTTGCTCCATTGCACAGATTCGCATTTATATCTGTGAAAGGTTGGAGAGCATACAATCAACAGCCTAAGACGGAAACCACACATGGGAAATCCAATTATACCAGTGGGTGACCTGCTACTTTAAGGTGGACTTGTAGAGGCAGCTTTTTGCCCCAAACTGTAAAAAATTCAAGTGAAAATACATACCATGTCAGATTACATTATGACCGGGACTGACGATGGAGGAAAGAAAGGCTATACAACTAGAGAATGCTAGTTCTGATGTTCACAAAGCCTAGGGGCTCTTTGCTGTACAAACCCCTAGAGCTTTTATGGCATTCCAATTCTCAACAAGATGTGTAGCTTTATTGGCATTTGAGAAACAGTTGGTGGGCTACAGTGATAAATGGCAAATCAATGCATTGCAGACTGTGCCCAGGCATCACTCTTGGACTAACATTACACATGTTTCCAGACAAGTGTGAATAAAAATGGTATGTTTCAAAGAAGAAAATACTTCTTTTGAAAAGCATTACAGAAGTTAAGTGAGCATTTGCTTAGTCGCTGCTCTTTACTCAGTTTCGCCTCATGCAAGAATGAACAAACTGAAAACACTAAATGCAGTCTAGAGGAACTTTCTCTCTTTCATCTTGCAAGACTTTTTTTTCTTTGCCCAAAACAAAATATTTGCTTCCTTTCTGGCAAACTGCCACTCACATTCTTAATTACTTTTAACATTTAATTCAAGCATTCTTACTCTGTTATTGTGGCATAAAGGCTGACAGAACAGCTCGAAAAAGGGAGAAAGAATGAGAATGAGAGCGAGCAAGAGAATGGGAGGAGATGTAATGTGGTCCATGCCTTAGGACAGTGGTTCTCAACCTTCCTAATGCCACGATCCCTTAATCCTCATGTTGTGGTGACATCCAGCCATAAAATTATTTCCATTGCTTCTTCATAACTGTAATTTTGCTACTGTTATGGATTGTAATGTGCTAAATATCCGATATGAAGGATGTATTTTCATTCACAGGAACAAATTTGGCACAAATACTCAATACACCCAAATTTGAATACTGGTGGGGTTGGTGGGGGGGGGGGGGTTGATTTTCATTTGGGAGTTGTAGTTGCTGGGATTTATTGTTCACCTACAATCAAAGATCATTCTGAATTCCACCAGCAATGGAATTGAACCAAACTTGGCACACAGAACTCCTATGATTAACAGAAAATACTGGAAGGGTTTGGTGGGCATTGACCTGGAGTTTTGGAGTTGTAGTTCACCTACATCCAGAGAGTACTGTGGACTCAATCTATGATGGATCTGGACCAAACTTGGCACGAATACTCAATATGCCCAAATGTGAACACTGGAAGATTTTGGGGGAAATAGACCTTGGCATTTGGGAGTTCTATTTGATGGGATTTATAGTTCAACTACAATAAAAGAGAATTCTGAATCCCACCAGCGATGGAATCAAACCAAACTTGACACACAGAACTTCCATGACCAACAGAAAATACTGGAAGGGTTTGATGGGCATTCACCAAATTTCCCACACAGAAGCCCCATGACCAACAGAAAATACTGTGTTTTCTTATGGTCTCTGGTGACCCCACTGACACCCTTGGCAGGGGTCTGTGTCATATTACTGTGCCTGTATGTCCCGTTGCATTAGAAAGCAAATTGTATTGTTTCTCAGGTCCCTTCCACACAACCTTCTATCCCAGAATATCTCCTTTGAACTGGGTTATCTGAGTCCACACTCAGATAATGTGGGATTTTCTGCCTTGATATTCTGAGATATAGGGCTGTGTGAAAGGGCCCTCAAATCCCATCTCATATTGTTCTTTTTTGCATTTTCTCCCAAAATCACCTATTTTCAGATTTATCACATAAGCAAGTGCAGCTTCCACCTACTCAATTTTTCTTTCAAAAAGAAAATCTTGGAAAAAAAACTTTGGGGATACTTGACTTTCCCCTCAAATCCTGCTGCTCTGGAGTGTAGACCTAAGGCACTGTTTTTAACAAGATACCACTTTGGGGATACTGACCTTTCCACCCGATCTTGGTACTCTCCATCACTGAAGTCCAAAAAGTAAAGATGATAGCAGCACTACAACTTCAAAAGCCAAGAATACTATGAAGGTGCAATGACAGGAAAAACAAAGATATTGTGAAATGTCAGTATTTCTAATGATTAAATTATTTTTTCAAAACCACCATGACAGGCTCATGAAGCAGGCTTTTGAGAGAGAAGTATCAGTACTTGGTAGGTGACCCTCCCCTCCATTATTCAACATGGGGAAAGTTGACATTCCCCTTGCCGCATGTTTTTCCCCCCTTCCTCCAGTTTCCTAGTGATTCCTGAACGAAGCAGATCTCTGACACCACCGCCCCACCATCCCACCTCCATTTCCTTACATTAGGGACTCACTTTTCTAATAAGACATAACAGATGTAGGCAGCAAGTCCCCCCATGTCATGAGATGGGCTCCATCATACAATGTTTCCTTTCTGCTTTAAGTGTCTAGAAATGTGTGTGTGAGAGAGGGGGTGCGTGGGATAATGCCCATAAGCATTACAGCTGAGGAGAAAAAGTGTTGGGAAAGAAAATAGGTTTATACTAATATGTTTTAATCCCTTTCTTAATGTCTATGTTGCTTTGTTTCATGGTTTAATATGATTTTAATAGTTTAATTCATAGTTATATGTGATTGTGGGATCGTATGCTTTGGTTTTTTACATGTATGTTTGCTATGATTATGTTGAAAACAGTTTTGAGCCCTCCCAAATACAGTAAATAAATATAAATGTAAAATACAATTTCAGATCTACACTGTAGAATTAATGCAGTTTGACATAATTTAAGCTGCCATGGCTGAATACTATGGAATCCTGAGAATGGTATTTTGGTGAGACATCAGCACTCTTTAGCAGAGAAGACCAAAGACCTTGTAAAATTACAACTCCCATGATTCTATAGCATTCAGCCAGGTAAAATTGCATTAATTCTACAGTTACATGATTCAATAGGTCCTGGAGCCAACTGTTAGCAAAATGGGAGTGTTCTGGTGGTCTCATTATTTGAAGATGGGAGAAAGTTTAGGATAATTCAATTTCAATCCCCAGTTTAAACAGTCTCAGGACCCGTGTTGGGTTCTGGGTTAGCTTGAGGCATCCAAACAATGTCTCAGGCTAATTTGGTTTACTTCGGGTTAAAAAACAACAACAATGTGGTCCAAATCTTTGCAGGTGTTGGGTCTGTAGTAGTTGATTCTAGAGACTGCTTTCTGTGATACTGAGGGTCAATTTCCATTGCCATCTAGTTCTTCGTTCTCCAGGAGCTCAAGGGAGCATGATGGCGCTGTCACCCACCCCTCCCAGGCCTCTGTTTCTCCGGCCCCTAAACTTGCCGGAGAAGCCAAAATCGTGCCGTTTGGGCCTGCTGTGTGGCCTGAATCCTGAATGGAACCAGCATTTTGAATGCTGGTTTCTCTCTGAATTTAAGCTTGTTTGGAATGGTCCTTCAATTTAAAAGTCCTGAAAATAAAGGTGTATGAGAAATAGATCCAATACATCATTCATGTACTCAACCTTCATTTAGTATTGCTCTTTCATTTAGTATTACTCTATGGTTGGAATTTACCCAACCGTAAATTTCTCAGCAGACAGGGACAAGTGAGAGGCACAGTGGATTATTTGTAGTTTTCCATTTAATGAGTCAGTTTAGTCTTTTCCTAATGAATTATATCATTTGGAGGAGATCAGAGGAAGTAAATGACAACAAACTTTGGATGTTGCAACTTGTTTCCAGGACCTGACATTCCTTCAACTTCATATTAACAACAAGAACTAAAAGGCACCCTATAGAGGCCAGTGTAGCTGCTGATGGATTTCAGCAATTGCAGTGAATTCTATAGTAGTGCCTCAAGGGGTTCTGGGAAGCTCAGTGTGTATTTCGCTGCTCGTATTGATATATTAGACTTCCAATGTCAAATGTTTGTAAGTATTAGAAATGTATTCCTTTTTGCTCCCCACCCCAGTGTATGTGTGTTTGTATAATGTCCCAAATATTCTTTCCACGAAGGAGAACTGATGTAAACAAACCAGCATATTGTGAGAGATTCCACTAGCTAGAAAGGGCTTGCCTTAAAGAGGCCTTAACGTATATGAGTCTGAAAAATGTAGAGTACCAATGCTATTTTTGTCCAGTTTATCTATGAAGGCCTCATAGCTGTTCATGCTCTGAATGGAATATGTTCTGGTATCAATCTGTTTTGTTTAGATATTTAATCAATTCATTATTCCTATCTTCATGGGGCAGCTTACTTGCCAATTTAAACAGGAACAACAATATAAAACAAATAGATAGATGCCAAAAGATGAAATAATTAGGACAAGGGTCCACAAACTTTTTAAACAGAGGGCCAGGTCACAGTCCCTCAAACTGTTGGCGGGCCGGATTATAATTTTTAAAAAATGAATGAATTCCYCCGGGCCTTAGTTTGAGGACCCCTGAATTAGGACATAAATTGTTCCCGTCTTGCCAAAAAATCATMWGCATCACYCTAAAATCATCCTAGAAWATAATTGAAATAATGAAGCTCAGAATACACACACACGCACACACACACACACACAGGAGGGYACTTATTGTGTTTTTAATTGCTCTCAATTAACTTCRATCTATGATAACTCTATGAATAAGAAATATAAAAGTCACCCAATCACCAACCAGCCAAATGTTGCACATTCAGGAATCTCTCTTCTTTGGTTGAGTCTATCCATCTGTAATGTGCTCTTCCTCTTCTCTTACTACCTTCCGCTTTGCCAAGCATTACAGTGTTCCCTCACTTATCACGGATGTTACGTTCCAGGACCACCCACAAAAAGTAAAAATCCGCAAAGCAGGGACACACACACACACACAAATAATTCTGAGTGAAGCAGAAACGGTGAGAGATTTAAAGGCATCGCACACTTTTTTTTGTTTTGCTAGCTATAAGGAAGGAGCTATAAGGTTGTGATTTACATACTGCTTTGTATCTCTCTCTTTTTAATGATTGGCTGCCTCTCTCCCAAGGGGAAGGATGAAACCCCCTTCCACCCTCCATCGTTGCCAGGAGGCAAAAACCCGCAAAACAGCGAGTCCGCGAAAAGTGAACT
Organism: Anolis sagrei ordinatus; assembly: GCF_025583915.1. NCBI lineage: Eukaryota > Metazoa > Chordata > Lepidosauria > Squamata > Anolidae > Anolis > Anolis sagrei. The sequence goes on from NW_026846588.1 coordinate 84,566,734, forward strand.
GTGAAGTAGCGAGGAAACACTGTATTGTCTTTTCTAGTGAGGCCCCTTCTACACTGTCCTTATAGGTCCGGATCCAATCCCTGGCTATCTGCTTTGAACTGGAGTATATGAGACTTCACTGCCAGATAATCTGAGATAAACAGATAATTTGGGATCAGATCCTGGGATATAGAACAATGTAGAAGAGACCTGAGTCATATCTTCTCCTGATTTCGCCAAAGTACAACAGTTTAATCACTCTGGCTCCTGGGAAAGAGAATTCCAAAGTGATAACACCAACATAGTAAAGCCTCTCATATACTCACCATCTGAACAATTGTTGCCTTTAAATTGTAGTGTAGTGAGTAAGGTTCTGGACCTTACTAAACTACAAACCCCAGAATTCTGCAGAGGGCAGCAACCAAATTTAAAGTGGATCCATGCTCTAGAGCAGTATTTTTCAACCGATGGGTCCCCAGGTGTTTTGGCCTACAACTCCCAGAAATCCCAGCCAGTTTACCAGCTGTTAGGATTTCTGGGAGTTGAAGGCCAAAACATCTGGAGACCTACAGGTTGAGAACCACTGCTCTAGTGTGATGAGGCACTGGATGCACCACTGAATTTATACATCCTTCTCACATGTGTGTGGTTTTAACAGAAAATCTAAAAATAAATTAGAAATCTGCCAGAGGAAAAAATGCTGTATGATTGCAGGACGCTATGCATAAATAAAATCTTCATGCTTCCTTTTTACACCATTGAACTTTTCTTGGTTTAAACTTCTCAAATGAATGATAATATGCTCCAATTAACATGATGGGTTATAACCATTTTAGTTATTAACACATAAACAATTTCTGAATTATTTGAAGTTGTCATGAGTCAGAGTTCTGTTCCATACTTGACAAAATTAATTTTTCTTTTAGATTTCCGAAGTCCTGAATGCTATTAATTTCCTGTCAACTAGAGCAGGAGATTGTAACAACAGTAGCAAGGATGGCGGCAGCAGCAGAAATAAAAGGACCAAAGCAGTACAAAACAGAATGGAATCAAGAACAAGGATCAACTAATATTAAATGAAAGTTAAGATTGCAATTTCTTCCTATTGGCTGTCTCCTTCTTCTCTTCTTGACAAAAAAAAAATTGCCTACTGTTGTATCTACTTGCAAGTTACAAAACCCGTATCAAATGGCTGGGAGAAACAGTGATCCCCCCCTCCTGGTTATTAGAAGCAACTGGGTGGGGGGAATCAGCAAGCTTTCTCTCTTTATTTATAATTCTTCTGAGTGAGCACATAAGGCAATTAATTATATGCCACTTTTCCAGGGCAGTAATTGCTCTAGTAATTGCAATTTTTGCCTTTTTCCCTTTCGTAAAAGCAGCAAGGTGCCGAAATACAACTTAACAAAGGAGATGTGGGAAACATTCATATAAAGACCTTCCTTTCTTTCTGTATCTATATATATATATCTATTTATATCTATATATAGATAGATATGGAAGACTTATATATGGTGACTTATATATATTCCTTATCTATCTATCTATCTATCTATCTATTCTTTATCTTTTGTTGATGCCTCCCCTTTCCCATGCCAACCTCCCAAACTTTCTTTCTTTCATATATATATATATATATATATATATATATATATATATATATATGCTGTGGGTGAAATTTCTGTTGCTGAAGTGTCAACAAAAGTGAAAATTGAATCAACTCTGGTATATGGAAACTGAAGGAAATTAAAATAATTCTAATTAGAGAGCAATTATTTCTCAGTGTTTGTCCTATTTCCTGATAAGAATCACTAAAGTAAAATTAGGATGGATTTAGAGAGTTTTGCTCATGGCTGAAACAGCAAAAATATCAACAAGAGGAATTTATCTACAAGTCTAAGGTTTCCGAGAAGTCTTACTGCAGCCATTATCCATGCAGTAGAATAAGCCTCAGGTTCATGCACTCTCCACTGTTATGAGATATATAATTCATAATGAACCTCCAGGATTATGCATGTTTCAATCTGTCTCTATGGACATCATTTACAATACATAGGGCTGTCAAGTGCTGGCTTTCCAAAACATTCATTTTTGGACAGTAGCTCAAAAATAGCATTCAGCCACTGAAAGGCTCATGGCCTGAGCTTTCTGATTTCACAATATCTAGAGCAGCCATAGGTAAATCCAGGTCCACGGGCTGGATGTGGCCCCTTGGGCTCTTTCCTCTGGCGTTCCTCTTAACCTGCAGACTTGGCAGCCCACTGCATCCCCAGGCTTAGTGCAGGGCCAAGGCAAAGACATGCAGCTGTCAAATGCTCTCTGGAGAGCTCCTGGCTGCCATGTTGCTCCCTGTCGTCACAGCCTTGAAAAGTGGTAGGTCGCCACATCCCCAGGCTGAGAGTAGGGCTGGGACAGTCACACAGAAACCATCCTTTTGGCAGGATGACACAGCTTGTGGTCTCCAGAGAGCCCTGGGCAGCTGTGTGTGAAATCCTCCTCTTGCCAGGAGAGCATGGTGAGAGGAGAACCCTGCAGTCATACACATTTGTGCAGGACTCCCCAAGCAGCTTTTGTGCATTATAATGTGTTGTTTAAAAGCCTACCCGGGAGTTTCTTTCTTTCTTTCTTTCTTTCTTTCTTTCTTTCTTTCTTTCAGGGCAGCAAGGAAGATCAGTTTACCCTGTCTTCCTTGCTGCCCAGATTCATCCTTGCCACCCAGTCCCCTTCCCCCCAATTTCTTTGCTTCCAAAACTCTATTTCCCTACTACTGCTCGGGGGTACTGTGCATGGCAGAAGGGGGTTGGACTGGATAGTCTCTGGGGCTTTTGCTTTTTATTATCATCACAAAGGCTAGGTGGCCATCTTTTAGGGGTGCTTTGATTGTGCTTTTACTGCATGGCAGAAGGGGGTTGGACTGGATGGCCTCTGGAGTCTTCTACTGAAATACTGTTAAGTTTATGTTGGTTAAAATTATTCTTCAATTTAATATTGTATTGTTCTCCCTTTCCTTTTTTCCACTGTGAGTTAGTTCACACAAACACACTCCATCCATTTGCCACTGGCTCAGCCCATGCCAGGTATATATACATTATATATAATGCAATACGTAATAATATTTCTTGGGACTCCACGAGAAACTTTTGCTTCAAAAAGTGCTGTTTGGCTGAAAAAGTTTGAGAACCCCTTGGTTTATACAATTGCTGCATGTAGGTTTGAACTTCAGATTGTTAAGAGAAAGGTGGGGGATTTTTTGGTCCTGGATAAGACTTTTCTTTCATTCTGACAGTTTTCTCTCTGATCAGTTGGACTAAGCTAGTGGGCTTCTATACAATCACTGATTTGCTAGAGAGTGAAGGTAGCAGTAGTGACTGCATTGTTACAACTCTTGGCTTCAGCTCCTGGCCCTATTCAGTAAATAGAAGTACAAACTCAATGCGGTTTATAGAAACAAACATTCCTATTTCAATGAGTTGTTTAAAAGCCAAAATTGACCTTTTTATTCTTAAGATAAGCTCTCCGTAGAGCCTCGCACAGTCGTGGGTCAAGACCTCTCCCCTCCTCTGGCACCAACCATCTTCCTTCTGGCCTCTCCTTCCCCAAGCCAACCTCCCAAGCTTTCTTCCTACATAAACCGTGCTACATAAACCCTGCTGCAACTGCCCTCTGGCCTTCCCCCCAGTACTAAACATGTCTCCCCCTGCCTGCCCAGCCAGGCATGCACCCCCCCCCCCTTAAAAAGTTTCCCATGTAAGATCTAGAGTGTGTTGTTGCAGTACATAAAATACTTAAAACTACTGTGATTCTTCTTTACAAAACAGATAATACACTAAATTCATAACACTGCTCTGAAAAAGAATCACCTCTATACTTCGCAAGCCGGGGGGGGGGGGGGGGGGACGACTTCATCTGAGTTTAATGTGTTTTCTCCTAAACTCATTTTTCTTTATCTTTCGTTGATGCCTTACCTTTTATTCAGAGCAGCACCGGTAATGTCTTAAACCAATTATAATCCTAATGACTCTCACCTATGCTGTCAGTGTCATAAAGTCATTTTGCTAAACCCGCTGTCACGGAAATTCGTGTGTGCTAGCTTTAATTCTGCATTGGCTAAATTCCCGCGTCAGTCTCCAGCTGGGCTATAGGGAGAATTATAATTCATTTTAGTAATTGTTGTGAGGAGGGTGGGGAAAATTATCATGAAGCAAAAAGGCAATATTTAATATTCATCAGATTACTGTCCAAAAAGCGGACATGGTCTTTGAAGCAGTTGTATGATAAGAGAAAAGACAAAAAAGTTTTTGCTGATCCTCCAAGGTGTTTAAGCTAGAACAGTATCTTCTAATCATGAGGTTTGGATAGCACTTGTCCTTTCTGCCTTCAGGGGAAAAAACTAAGGGTGCATCTACACCGTAGCAGTAATTCAGTTTGACAGCACTTTAACTGCCCTGGCTCAAGGCCATGGAATCATAGAAGTTGTTGTTTTACAAAGTCTTTAGCCTTCTCTGCCAAAGAGTGCTCCTGCCCCACCTATGGAATCTTGGGATTTGTAGTTGGTAAGGCACCAGGATGCTTTGGCTGAGAAAGCTAAAATTACAACTCCTATAATTTCATGGCATTGACCTATGACAGTTAAAATGGTGTCAAACTGAATTAATTCTACACTGTAGACACTACAGGTGTGCATTTTTCTCATTAGTCCTCATAAGTCATATCAAATTTGTTAAATCCATACTTATGAGGCTATATCTGACACATAGGTGTGGCCTGGGTCAAAAACATTTGAATCGAAACTCACCCAATACTTTGTTGTTTGCATTTTGTAAATCTCTGAAGCTTCCCAAAGTCAGTTTTATTTTCAGGGCAAGGAAGCAAAGCAAAGCCAAAAAGGCTGTCTTTCCTCTTTAAATTAATGGCCTTTCACCATTAGGAGAGGAAAAGCAGGGAGAAAGTAGAGTTCACTGGGAAAGAAAGCCAGAACTCTGCAAAATGTAGTTTGAGAATGTGAGAAGCCCTATGGCAGAGAATGCAAAAGGCCCTGCCCTAAACTACATTTCCCAGAATTCTGCTTGCATTAGAAAGCACCAATTAGGAGAGGGGAGAGATTTTGTCCCTCCTTAGCAACAACCAGCCAGAATTCCAATGAGTGGTTGAATCTGGAAAGAGGAGCACTGATTGATACTTCTAGTGAATAGTAGTAGTAATTTTAATTATTTAAATCAGTGGTGAGCTGGGGAAAAATCCCTAAATGGATGGTCCTTGGGGGTCCCTTCTAACTCAATAGGGGAAGCATTCTAATCAAGGTGAAATAAGAAAGTGCAAAAGCTGGGTTGCAGCTAAATATTAAAAAACCAAGATTATGGCAACAAGACTGATTGATAACTGGCAAATAGAGAGAGAAAACGTGGAGGCAGTGACAGACTTTGTAATTCTAGGTGCAAAGATTACTGCAGACACAGACTGCAGCCAGGAAATCAGAAGACGTTTAGTTCTTGGGAGGAGAGCAATGACCAATCTCGATAAAATAGTGAAGAGCAGAGACATCATATTGGGAACAAAGATCCGCATAGTATAAGCAATGGTATTCCCCGTAGTCACCTATGGATGTGAGTGATGGACCATAGGGAAGGCTGGGCAAAGGAAGATAGATGCTTTTGAACAATAGTGTTGGAGAAAAGTTCTGAGAGTGCCTTGGACTGCGAGAAGATCCAACCAGTCCATACTTCAGGAAATAAAGCCCGACTGCTCACTGGAGGGTAGGATATTCGAGGCAAAGATGAAGTATTTTGGCCCCATAATGAGAAGACAGGAAAGCGTAGAGAAGACAACTATGCTGGGGAAAATGGAAGAAAAAGGGAAGAGGGGCCGACCAAGGGCAAGATAGGATGGCATCCTTGAAGTCACTGGTTTGACCTTGAAGGAGCTGGGGGTGGTGACGGCCGACAGGGAGCTCTGGTGTGGGCTGATTCATGAGGTCATGAAGAGTCGGAAGTGACTGAACGAATGAACAACATTGTTTGGCACTGAATGGTGCCTGCTGGTAGCCATCCTGAGTCCCTCTTCGAAGGCAAGGAGGACGGGATAGAAATCCCCTTAATAAATAAATAAATAATAAATAAATATAGATAGATAGATAGATAAGTAGACTGAATTGCATACCTGTGCATTAAATATGTAACTATTGTGTGAACAGCACAAGGATGCACACGTCTTTAATCTTGGAACTGGTAATAGGGAGGGATTCTTCCAGACTGCCAATTTCTCCCAAGCTAACATGCTGTCTCATTATGGAATTCCTCAGTGAGGTGAGATTTCAGCTGAATCAACATTTTTAGGATTGCTTTAGCTGAGTATTTTTGCACGGGAGGCATTTAGACTCGATGACCCTTATAATCCCTTCCAATGCTGAGATTTCATAATTTTTATAGTTGGAAGAGTAAATTTCTGCATTGGGATGGATATTAACAGGCAAACAAGAAAAGAATGCTAGTTTTTATTGTGGGTACACGTTTGTGACTGAGTTCCTAGTATATTATTAGTATGGATCTCTTCCCATGCCCGTGACAAGCTTTTTTAAAAGCTTACAAATCATACTTAGGATAGAAACAAGATATCTTGGAAAGGGAGCAAGAAAATATAATCCGGACCAAACAACCAACAATCAGAAACAATCAGAAAACAAGACAAGTGGTATTTTCTACAGAAAGAAATACTGCCAAATCAAAACACATTTGTCCTACCAGTGCCCAGACTTACCTAAGCCCCTTGCTGCTAATTTTTGTTCCAGAGAATCATTTTGATTCAAATGTTGAGTTTATTTATTTATTTACTAGCTGCCACGCGTTGCTGTGGCCCAGTCTGTTGATCTGGAAAATAAAGTAATGAGAAAGTGCTGGTTTCTAAAATATGTAATGTCTTTATGGTTGTGGGTAAATAGTATTTCTTGATGTTTCTTTGACAGTGTTGACGTAGAGATTGTCTGGTTTGCATTCTCTGGAACATGCAACATAGAATTGTCCTTCTTTAGGAATCCCTTTCAAATCTACCCTCTTCCAACACACACCAAATAAAATTTTTAAAAGCATCAGATTTGATTTCAATATGGTAATTTTCCTATTACTGTACCTCCTTCTCTGCCTCTCAGATCTCGCACATGCGCACTGCACCACTTCACTACAGTCTTCAGGAGCGAGATCTGAGAGACAGAGGAGGAGGTATGGTAATAGGATACAAGGGCGGGCCAGACAGGTAAAGGAGGTGTGTTTTTCTGGGCCAAGAGCCACTCTATCTCTTTTTTCCATACCCCAGGCACCCCAGATGCCTGCAGCTTGCTCCACCCTTCACTTACACCTTCTCGGTGAGGCGCCCCTTCACCTCACCATTGGGACCCCCATCGAGACCATGAATGGATTTTCTTCTACCATACTTGTACAGCGTCACCCTTAATGCTTTCATACAGTCACTGCATAAGGCAGGGATACGGCCACTGCCATTTTTGAGCTCCCCCCACAATATGCAGCAACCACAGATTCTCCAATCCGGATTGGAAGTTTCAACACCCACTACATAAGATGACTCCCGGTGTATAAGACTACTCCCACATATAAGACAACTCCTGTGCATAAGATTACTCCCGTGCATAAAACTACACCCACGTATAAGACGACCCCTGACTTTTGAGAAGATTTTCTTGGGTTAAAAAAGTAGTCTTATACGCCAGAATATATGGTATATATTTTTATTCTTTTAGATTAATATGCATTTTTTTAAAAAAATGTAGCTCTAAAAGATACTCAAAGCCTCCATATGTGCAAGCATTAACAAACCTTGTCCATCCACCTTTCCTCCTCAAATATTTTCTTTTTCCTCTGTTTCTACTTCATTTTTTTACTAGAAGTAATGTGATTTTTTTTTGCAGTCCATTTTGAATGTGATAAAGAGAAACATAATATTTTGTGTCAGGTGGGGGTGGTCTATGGGTGGAAGGTAATTGCCCCTTATCCACATGCAGTTCCCACCATCATATAATTTATTAAATATTGATAACCCATAGGGGTATCAATATTTTTAAAACCTGTTTTTAAAACTTAACTGTGATTGAGTTTTATTCTGACACACTCTTTAGATCTTTCTGTACTTCTCATCTCAGTAATTTAATTCCTTCACTTTCAATTATCTCCTTCACAGCTCCTTGGGCCTCTTCTGCCTGTCACAGATGCTTTGCTGCCTGGATCCTCTATTCTAGGTTTTATACCCATCTCAGGACTTCAATGTCGTGACCTTAAGTGGCCTTGTTCTTTATGTTTTTCATCACTCTGCTTCCTTTTCATCCTCCAGCACTGAATATCCTGTTTATTTTTCAAACTTCACCTATTTATTCATGCCATCAAGGTGAGTCACCTTCTGTTGTGATTCCCATTGCATTCCACCAAAGGCAACACAATGCTGGGTCAAACTGTATATATAAATATAAAGGTCACAGTCTGCCACAGTAGTTTATTTCTTTAAGTGTATGAGAGTATATGAAATTTTGGAAAGGAGAAGATTATTATTTTTATTTATGTATTTATATTCCATTTTTTCTCTCCTCAAAGAGATGCAAAGCAGCTTACCTTAAAAGTATTTTAATATAATTTAAAATCTACAAATATACAAACATTAAAATAGAACTACGTATCTTTGAATTACATATTTAAAAATATTCAGAATTAAAAACTGCAGCACCCCCTGACTTGAGCATAAAAACTTCTTTTTTAAAAAGCCTGCTGGAAGGACAGCAGGGAAGGGGCCATTCTGACTTCTCTGGACAAAGAGTTCCAGAATCGAGGGGCAGACACAGAGAAAGCCGCCTCTCTCATTCCCATCAATGAGAGCTTGCAATGGAGGTGGGACTGAGAGAAGAACCTCTCCTGAAAATCTCAGGACCCAAGCAGGCTTTTGCAAGAAGTTGCGATCAGACAAATAGCCTGGACCTGCGTGGTATAGGGCTTTAAAGATCATAACCACCATAACCCAGAAACAAACTCGCAGCCAGTGGAGCTGTTGCAACGGGGGGATTGTCTGCTTCCTGTTAGCAACCTGGCTGCAGCTCTTTGGACCAGCTGAAGTTTCTGAGCACTCTTCAAAGGCAGCCCCACATAAAGCATGTTACAGTAATCCAGATGGGATGTAACTAAGGCATGTACCACTGTTGCCAGATCTAGCTTCTCAATGAATTGGCGCAGTTGTACACAAGTTTTAATTGTGAAAAGGCCTTCCCAGCCACCACAGATACCTGGGTCGACACCAGGTTCAACATTGAATCCAGGAAGACCCCCAAACTATTTTAATATAATTAAAAATCTACAAATATACAAATATTAAAATAGAACTACGTATCTTTGAATATCCAGGGGTTTGAACAGGAGTCCCTCAGCCCCACCTTCTGGGTATAGTCCTCTAGAAAGGGACGGAGCTACTGTAAAATACTGCCTCCCATCCCAGTAGGATATTATGGTCAATGGTATCAAAAGCTGCTGATCCAGGAGAAGCACTCCCCCTATCTAGGTCTCTTAAATCTCCTCCTGACCTGGTGCTGATCCAGATTGGGACCTCATATGGACACTACAGAAAAAAAAAGATATACACAGAACTGTGATTTATATAGAACCATTGGACTACAGTTGGAAGATGTCTTAAAGGCTATCTAATCCAAACTCCTGCTAGAGTAGAAAATTTAAACATGAATGTTGTAATCCAACATCTTCTGAGTGTAGTCAAAATATCAGAACATGGAGATACTCTTTACAAACCTTATGCAAAATAGTAAAATACCATAAAATATGCCAGTGGCATATTGCCCCATGTGAAATGTAAGATGCACAACAGACAGTACATGATATGTCACTGCACTGCCACAATGCATAATTGCAACATACCATTTGGAATCCACAACTTTCACCTACAATAAACAATCAGACACAGAGGAACAGACACAGAGGAACAAGCTATTTGAAGAACTCTTCTTCTACTACTATTAATAGAATATGTCCATTGTACAATGGTGACTTTTTGGCCCTACAAACATTAGCATCATGTACACATAAATTCAATCCTAACTAGATTACAGCCGTGGCTCCTTCATTCCACCTGTTTTCTAAAGACAATTGAATATTTATTCAAATAGTGAAGTGTCCATGCATTACCAGTCTTGGAAATAATGACACCTGCTCCAGTCAGTACTTCAATAATATTACCAGTTGTTGCTGTTATTATGTGCCTTCAAATTATTTCCAATGTA
>NW_026846588.1:84578022-84615145 GCF_025583915.1 Anolis sagrei ordinatus
TACTGTCTCTGTTTAATGACTCTGAACATTGAATCTTTCACAAAGAGATCATAATATTTATGTTAGTAGCAGCAAGAAGGAAGATTGCCAAACACACTAGCAAAACCCACAGGTTATATACTCAAAGTCTAATAGATAAGAATTCAGTATATGCAATTAGTCAAAATGGATTAATTTTCTTATGCATATCAACCTGCTCTCTGTCGCTGGTCATTTTACTGGTTTCTCTTTCTTGGAATTCTGGCTATTTGTCATAAAACATAAATATATAATTGTCTTGAAAATGTGATTTGTCTGTAAGTAAAGAGATTTTTGAAATGAAATGCCCTGATTTAACTCTTCATAAGTGTCAACCATATTACAGGTATAAACTGAAGCTGCTAGGTTGGAGCAGTGTACTGAGAGGTAAATCGTGTTTGTTCCGAAGGTAGCATTAAGAATCTTGTTTAAATTATCTCTGAGAATGATGGTACCCTGTTTGAATTTTCTAGCATAAGGGCCCCGTATGTGGCCCATCAAGGTCATTTACCCAGCCCCCACCTTAAACTTTAGGCATAGGGTCGACCTAAGTCTGAAATGACTTGAAGGCACGCAACAACAATCCTATTTAACTTGACTATCTCATCAGCCAAAAGCATGCCCACACTGGTAGATTAATGTTGGTTAACATTGTTTTTGGTTTTAATTTTTTTTATTTCACGTTTTTGCATTCTAAATAAAATATGTACAGCATCCATTGGAATTAGTTCTTTTTTTCAAACTATAGTCCAGCCCTCCTACTGTCTGAGGGACCATGAACTGACCTTCTGCTTAAAAGTTGGAGGACTCCTGATCTAGTACATCAACTGCAGTTTGGTTACTCCTACAGTCTACTCTTTGCTATCCTTGTGGGACCAAGCTTTTGGGACAGGGCAATGAAGCGACAGTGGGAAAGATGAGAGGGCCAATTGGATTTGATGAGGATGGCTAGGACGGTTTTAAATGGTGTATTTTAATATTTTGATTAATGTTTTTTAATGTTTATGTATTGTTTGTGAATTTGTGTCCCGGCATTGAATGTTTACCATGTATATGCTGTGCTCCGCCCTGAGTCCCCTTCGGGGTGAGAAGGGCGTAATATAAATGATTTAAATATATAATAAATAATTTAATAAAGAGTCCATGATAAAATCAGGCCACGATACCATATACCATGATTTTTAAGAGTAGGAAGGTAGGCATGAAGACTATTTAAGGCTGCCCTACCCTCTCTCAGCCTTTTTGGCTGTTAAAATGAACTCACCCTCCCACCTCTCACACAGTATAGGATAGCTGATCATTTTAGGGTCAAGTAGGATTTTCCTCTTTTCACAGGTTTTTCACCTATCCTTTGGTATAACTGGTAATTGGCTTGAGGTAGTATCCTAAGTGGTCACTTTACAGAAAGTAAAGAAGAAAAGGAAGGATATGGTGAACTATGGCTCCCATTTAGTGAAGGACAGATCTCAGGAACTGACCCTAGATGTCATATGATACATGGTTTGGAAAAAATCATGCAACTTGAGGGTTCAAGACTTAGATTGGCTTTGCAGCGGATGACTGGCTGGTGAGAAATCCGGATTGGAGATTTTCCTCTGGCTCGGTTGTTTTACTCAGGGAAACACGGGAAAGAGATCTGGGTAAGATATACTGCCCCAGCTGCTCTCACAAGAGTTTCCTTTGCCCATTCACACATCTCAAGGAATAATTTTAAATAGGTAATAGTTTAAGTAAGGTGTCCCATATTTCAATCCAACTTATGTGTGTGGTCTCACTACTGGTCAGCAAATGAATTAGAACTATGGATGAACTCAAGCATGAGAACTGCCTCACCATTATTTTCCTGTACAAAAAAACCTGTATCTCCCATAAGATTGTGAAAATTTTTCTCTTCATCTGGTTGAGCTAGTTGCTGCACTTACTTGTTTCCTGCAAGCAGGGAAGCTTACATATTTTAAAACTTTCAAGGTAAAAAGGTTTTGATGTGCCTTCTGGAGAAAAATCAAGCCAGAATTTTCTCCTTCAAAGTGGATTCAGTCTTTGCTCTTTTGAGTAGTGTGACTTGTTTATTTTGAAAATCATAGACCCCGATTTAAGTGTAAAGGGATGTAGCATACTGGAACCGAGTAGCTATGACTTGTGGCCAGGGTCTTGCAGTATTGCTACACAAAAGTAGTAGCAATATAGACAAACAATGAAGGAGATTGATTCCCCTCAAGGGAGTATTTCTGCTATTTTTTCTTTGAATTTAAGTTCCCAGTCTGAATGACTAAAGACAAAGGCATTTAGCTATGTGTAATAGCCAATCCACTTCGGTGAAAAGTATGGTGAAATTCTAGTTTACCACACTGGAAAGGAAATAAAGAAGGTGATGGAAGGGGAGAAAGGCATATTGCATGAAACCTGACATTGTTCAAGCTTTCACAATGTCTAGAGATTCTAACGCAAACAGAGGGTGAGTCTGTTGCAACCTCACATCCTATCTGATTGTGGAAGCAAAGCAAATTGAGGCATTGGATGGATAACCACCAAGGAATAGTGGAACCAGTATTATAGTGTTGAGGTTTGGACCAGGACATACTTCACCATGAAAAAACACTGAGTGATCTGGGGTAAGTTAAACTCTCTCAGCGCTCTTCTAGATATGGCTAAAATCTGTGCCAACATTGATTAAAGTAACCCATTTCAGCATGGGTTCTAGTCCACACACCCCAATCCAAACCCTGGCTGAGGGGTGGTGGGGTGGTGAAATCGGGATGGCATGAAGCCACACCAAAGCTCCACATTTAGGCCCCCAAAGTTAAGCAAGATGCCTGCCAGCAGCATAGGGCTCTTCCTACAGTCTTCCTGGTGCAAGAAAAATGCAACCTTGGAAGTTAGCCCCCACAGGCCCAATGCCTCATTAGACCCAGGCCTTTCAGTAAGAAAAACTTGGGTTGTTTTACATTAATTCGCTTTTACCAGAGGCATCAATTGGATGCCTCTGGTTAAAACTGAGACAGATCCCAGGTTTTGGGCATGTGTGGATGGGCCCTAAGTCTCATAGAAGGACTATCTTTTGTTAAAACATTTTTAAACATTTTCTTCTTTTTCTTAACAAATTATATCAGGAAAACCTTTTGATAAGTTTGCCATACAGTCTCTATAATGACTTCAAGGTCAACAACAACAACGACTTTATTTCAGAAGAAGGAAATGACAAACTACTTCCAAGTTTTTTTTCCTATAAAAGCCCTAGGAAATTCTTGAGTTTAAAAAGTCAGCAGGCAACCTGAAGACCTATGCAGACACACCAAGGCACATTAAACAGAGATAATTAATTTGTGGGCATGACTATGTCATATACCCCAAGGAGATATTATCTCTATTACACCTCCTACATTTAATTGGTAATTCATTTATATATGCCAAAAATTGTTACAGTTTTAAATTTCGCCTCAGTTAGTTAGACTGCAATTCCGAGAATGGGAAAATCATTGGTTTGGACTTATCAACTGATCCAGAGTTAACATACTTTCTTCTATGATAAGGGTCATCTCACAATTTTTAAATTACTTTAGCTTTGTGATTTGAATAAATAAATAAAATATTTTTTATTTGAACTTCTATAAAGTAGAATTATGGATGTATTTTGCCTTAATTTATTGTAAGATGCCATGGAACCCATGGGAGATTAAATGAACACATAACATTTAAATTGTGATTATTTCATAGAACCAGTTAACTAGCTAAAATTGTAATTGAAAAGCAATGTCAGGAGCATCATCAGTTTGCATAGCTATCCAGGTTATCACTGTAAGTCAGTTGACATGGTGACACCTTCTAGAACCCTTGAAGGCATTTTGTTCCATGAAATTGTCTTCTATCTATCCCAGGCATCACAGAATGTTCAAAGGATCTTGTAATGTTACAAAATAATAGTCCATTCTTATTTGTTTATTTATTTCAGATATTTGTACCCCACCCTTCTCAACCCCCAGGAGGGGGGGGGGGGGACTCAGGGTGGCTTCCAGTCGGCAACAGTTCAATGCCTCCAATGTACACATAATAAAATGCATAATAAAATCCAATAATTACATACATTTAAAACATTAAATCCCATTAATTCATTAAAATCTGTTTCTGTTTCAATACCATTCTTACTATAGGAGCATTCTCTTTTGCATTGTCAGGCATGGTTATATTTTGAAAGATTAAGCTGTCTTGCTGTGATTATTGATACACAACGTCTTGTAAACAGGGAAGCTATATACTGTCCCACTATAGATCCCCCCTTCCTCTAATCCAGGAGTGGAGGATAATAGCAAAATATGGAGTAGATAAGCAGTGTTATTACTGTTGATGTTGTTGCTATGCTGGTTCTGTATTTCAAAACAAACCCATCTTAATAGTACATCAAAAGTTATATCTGGCTATGTTAGCCATTTGCTCTTGGGGTCATTGAGGAGTTTTCTTTGTGCTAAAAATATATTTCTCCTCCCTAATAAGGCAGAAGATCTTGCGATTTTTAAGCTGTCCAACTACATTTCACCACCTTAGCACTTCAGTATCCTCTGTAACTCCAGAGAATCCCATCAGAATGCTAAATGGAAGATCTTAAGAGTCAAAGACCATCTATTCTCATTGGTATTCCCTTCTTACCTCAGCAGGCTTAAGAGGAGGGAAAAAACTCCGAAGAATCATGTGAGACTGTGTGGGAAATACTGAGAGAACACCTGCTTTGGCAATAGCAGATGTTAGATGCATACAAGATTAGCTGCTAAGCAGTTACAGGGGATTTTTAGATCTCCCCCAATATCTCCATAGAATAATGTTTCTGCCTTCCAGGCACATTACAACAAAGTGCTATCATCTTCTCTGTTATATATTTAAGTAATTTCAAAGGACTCGATATCCTCTGTTACACAAAGGCCATTGCCTGCAGAACTATGTAATGTAAGGAGGTCATAAATTATATTTGGAAGTGTATTCCTTTTTTAAAAAAAGCATTTGCCACTAGAATTATGACACTGAAAATGCAAACTGTTTACTGAAGCATGGGTAAAGCCTAAGTACAAATTTAAAATCTAGAAATTCAGAAAATAAATGTTATTTTATCTGTACATAGCTCATGTCAGGTGTTTAAAATACTTCGTACACACAACCCTAGGACTGATTCACACATATATATTTCATCACTCAGTCATTTTACTGGTGGTTGTGAGTGAATATGGATGCCACTGAATGGAACTATATTTGAGGCAAAGTACTGTTCATGACTTTACATCAAATAAGAATTTTCTGGTGGCATTCATACATAGATGCAATAGTCAGTAGAAAGACTGAGTGATGAAATAGCACACCACCTCTGAATTCTTGCCTAAGAAAACCTTATGAAATTCAGATTACTTAAAGACACACATATATATGTACTTACACACACAGTTGCATGTATATTGAAGCAAAAACATTCACCCCTGTGGAAACTGGTGGTTGTTAATGGGATGATGAATCTCAACTGTGGAACTCTGTGCTTAGGAAAGCCAGAATGGCCCCCTCCCTACTGTCCTTTTGGAGGCAGGCTTTTATTTAAACAGGTTTTTAAGATCAGTTCAGGGGTGCTGTGGTTTTGAACTTTGAATATGTTTTAATGGTTTTTAACAGAATTTTTAAAATACTGTTTACATTTAATCCTGTTTTAATGTTTGCATATTGGTATATTTTAAACTGTATTTAGTTATTTAAAACATTTATATTCTGCCCTTCTCACCCCTAAGGGGACCCAGGGTGGAGCACAGCATATACACGGCAAACATTCAATGCCGGGACACAAGTTCACATACAATACATAAACATTAAAAAAAATCAAAATGTTAAAATACACCATTTAAAACCATCCTAGCCATCCGCATCAAATGTTAAGCTGATTTGAGTCTCCTTGGGAGAGGTAAAACAGGGTGTAAATAATAAAAATGATAATAATGATAATGATAATAATCTGCTCTGAATTTAAATGGACTTTAAAATAACGATTCCAGGTGTAATTTTTTTCCGGAGAATGAGCCCATTTAAAATTTGGACAAAGTCTAGAGTAGACTGTCACATCGTTGATTTTTTTTATAGAAAAATAAACCCAGAAACACTTTTCTTATAATCCCATGTTTCTTAGACTTAATCAAAACCATTAATGAATCCATACATGAATCTTAAAGTGATAAAACATTCCCCTTAAGTCATACTCTTTCATTTCCTTCTCCTTCCCAAATGTCAGTGCTTCCCATGAATGAATGTAAGTATGAGTGAGAATCTGTGGTTTGGGGTGTAGGCTGGTGGAAAGATGTATGCATATGAATGTGTTCAAGAGTTGAATAGAATGTGGGCCTAGGGCCTCATCACATGGATGTTGAGAAATGGAAGGGTCCATATATCTAACGAAGGCAATTTTCCTTTTCAATCACCAACTGTCCCATTTCAAGTTCTGTCTTCCTATCACATGTGTTTGCTTCTCCAGTTTCTCCCTCGTTGTTGCCCGGGTTCTGAATCATCACACGGGAAGCTTTTTCTCCACCCTCTCCATTTCATTTATAAAAGGGAAAAACTTCTCTTTAAAGAAGCTCTGTGGTTCTCAACCTGTGGTTCCCCAGGTGTTTTGGCCTACAACTCCAGTTAGTTTACCAGCTGTTAGGATTTCTGAGAGCTGAAGGCCAAAACACCTGGGGATCCACAGGTTGAGAATCACTACTCTAGCTGAACCATCTGCTTAGAGACAACACATCATTCTTTAGACCTCATTTCTATCGGCTGCTTCTCTTCTCAAGCCTCTTTCTTAAGATGGGCTGCTTTCCTTCCCAAGCCCTCTTGTTAACCCCCCCCCCCCCAAGACCACCCATCAGGACACCCCTTAAAACATGACCACATAACAATGAAATGGGATGATCAGATTAGACAATTCCCATCCCACATGTTTTCCAGCTGGTACTATGAATCTCACATGTTCTAGGGGCTCAGAACACAATTGCTCACCTATGTTCAGAGCTCCCTTCCTGTAGGACACTTCAGCTGCATTCCAAGGACAGGAGGCTATGCATTACGGCCAGAGTGCTTAAATGTCATGTGATAGGCTCTGCTTTTCCATGCTTTAGAAGTAGATGAAGTGTCCTATGATGGGGAAATTTCTCCATGTTATATGGTCCCTAATCACCAGCTACCGCATTGCCCTGAATAGTGAACCATTTGCTCAACCCTGGTTTACATGAATTTGCTAATGAAGAAGATGCTGTGGCAATATTTTAGATGGCACCTATTTATTATTTGGTCAAGATTTGTCTAATCCAGAAATAGTGAGAAACTATTTGTATAATGTTATGGGAATATATCATGCCTCTACAAGTACAGAAAGGTCTGTGATGCATCTTGATTGAATTTTCCCATGTAGTTATTTACACAGGTTGCATTTTTCTAAAATACAGTGGGCCCTCCACATTTGCAGATTTGATTATTCATGGATTTGAGTAATATGTTCTTTCTAGAAATCTCTATATCCTTCAGATCTTCAGGTTGTCCATAGAGTTGTACTGCAGGATCTTACAATTTCTAGGAAGGTGTTCTCTCAGGTCAAAAAGGGATTTTTTAAAAATTACACAGGGGTCTAGAGTTGTTATAACACATCCTTTTCCTCCCCCTACATCCTGAAACATCTTAGATAATTTTTCTGGAAGGAAACTTTTCCAACTTTAATTTAGTGCTTTAAAAACAGTAACCACATTTGTGTAGAAATATTATATTTGTAAATTCTGATAAAGTTAAATCAGACCAATTTTAGGACATTGTGTAAAATAAAGATGATGAATACAACCATCTATATAAATAAAAATGTAATGTTTGTTTGTGGGATTAACAGAACTCAAAAACCACTGGGCGAATTGACACCAAATTTGGACACAATACACCTACTAACCCAAGGAGTGACCATCACTCAAAAAATGATTTTGTGATTTGGGAGTTGTAGTTGCTGGGATTTATAGTTCATCTACAATCAAAGAGCATACTGAACTCCACCAGTGATGGAATTGAACCAAACATGGCACACAGGACTCCCATGACCAACAGAAAACATTAGAAGGGTTTGGTGGGCATTGACCTTGAATTTGGGAGTTGTAGTTCACTTACATCCAGAGAGCACTGTGGACTCAAAGAATGATGGATCTGGACCAAATTTGGCGTGAATATTCCATTTGCCCAAATCTGAACACACATGGAGTTTGAGGAAAATATTATGTATTTATTTATTTATTTATGTCACTTCTATCCCGCCAATATCAACCCAAAGGAGACTCAGGGCAGTGTACAAATTGGCAAAAATTATATGCCACATATAAAAATACATACATTGGTTCAAAGCAAAAAATCACATCACAATACATTTAAAAACCATAAAAGCAATACACAATAAACATTATAAAAACGATGTCTTCTTGTATAGTATAAATTCATGGGGTTGCTATAAGCTGGCAGGTCACACACCAACACACACACATTGCCTTTTGGTATATATATCACAGATAACTTTCCTCCTAGTTGCAGTAAGAGCATCAAACAAAATGCTGAAGTGAGAAGCAACAATATCATCTCAGATCTCAACATGGTTTCCCTTTTGTGAAAGAGTTGCTCTCTACACTTTGAACTCACAACTCACTTCTGCAAGACTTCTCAGAGTCATATGTTTCACATGTTGCCTGATTTTGGGAGACTTTTTTAATACTTTCTTTCTCTCTATATATGTCTTTATGACAAGAATATTTAATTTGGCACTTGGGGAATAGAACAGCTAAAATTAAGATGGTTGTACTCTGGGTTTTGTTGGAGCCCCTGTATATGACTAGAAAACCTAGACCAAGTTATATAAACTTGCCAGGTTGAACAGAATCCAAAAACAGCAAGACAATTTTTTTACCAGCATCAAGAACTTTAACTAAAAACAGCAAGACAAATTCATACCAGTATCAAGTGAATTTAACACTTTACTCCCTGCTTTATTTCTGATCCCATTTGGAGTTCTGCACCTCCTTATTGCCTTGAAAGAAGAGTTACTATTCTCACTAATGAAATTTTTTCTTCCAATGTGAATAGTAGATGCGTAGGAAGGGGAACTAAGATTTCAGCAGTCAGGAACATATTGAACCCAATCAGTCCCTAAATCCCTACACCTCTTTGTTTCCATTTAAAAAAAAAGGCAACGGTAAGTTGCATGAATTAAATATTGTCTAGTTTGCCCTTGAAATTCAATATTGTGGTAATGTGCCCATTTGGAAAGTTTTGAGATATGCTTATATGCTTTTGAAATAGCATTATCTGACATCCATAAATAAACAATCTACAAAGTTAACCTTACAAGGATGTACATCTCACATGGGCTTTTAAAAAAGTAATTTTTAAAGTAATACTGTGCTCAAGGTCTTGTGTATTATCATGTTGTACACATGCCTTTAAAAAGATTTGTATGTATTGTTGAAGGTTTTCACAGCTGGAATCACTAGGGTGTTGTGTGGTTTCCGGGCTGTATAGCAAATAAATATTTGTTACTCAGATTTCTTGTAGTCTGAAAGATTTTGTGCTGTGGCTTATTTCTGGTTGTGTTACTGTTGTTCCTTGAAGGACATTTTGTAAACAGGCTATGCCTTCTGAAGATCATCCTAGGATGATCTCTTCAACACAAAGGTATTTGACCAAAAAAATAGAGAAATGCCTTAAAATAATACAACAAAGCTCCTTGTGGTTTCTGACATTTCATGGCAAAACGTTTAAACTGTAACCCTTGGGCATTTTCCGAAACAGCATCGCATCCTCTTATATGCTGGACACATCCACAGCTTGGCTGAATTGAAACCCTTGATGCGGTGATGCGGCCTCTTTTAAGTTGCAGCTACCTGACTTGGGTAAACAAATCTGCAAGATGTTGAAATTTCACCGCTTAACAATCTAGCAGAGAAACGTGGAGATGTTATCACTGTTGCATTAGCCCTATCTTTTTACTGAGTTTACACGAGCGTGAAAACAACAGAAATGTTTTTGTTAAAAAAAATAAGAAGAAAGATGTTAGCCTAAAACTTTCAATATACACCTAGAGTGCCATGTTAATAGAGCCCTGCCACAGACAGGCTGACTTCACTCACATGGGACTGATCTTAGAATACAAAACCAAAATAACAATCTAAGAATCCCATTAAAACTCCCTAACAGGGGCTAAGCTGACTGAATAATAATTTGAAGGGGAAGAAAGAGATAATGCAGATAGAGGAGGAGGAGAGTGGGCAAGGAAGGGGAGAGGGAGAGAGAAAGCACACACATCTTTCATGAAATGAATTTCACTTTGAAGGTGAACAAACAAGCTTTGCTGTTTCCACATGTCACGTATCCTCCAGAGTTTATGAGTAAAACTGGTTCGCTTGTACATTTGGAAGTCGCCAGCTGAAAAGAGATATAGAACAAAAGTGAGCAACATTTCAAAGGCAGAAGGATGGCGAGAAAAAAGACTTTTACTTCAAAATATATTTGAAGTGGGTGCAAGTCAGGCCACAATCCTTACACTGGTAAGGACTACTTGAAGAATAAAGAGCTCATTAAAAATAAAGTTCAGAATTCTGAAATCCTCCAAAATTGTTCACGTAGGTGGCTGAGATAGTGAAATCTTTACCTTATGATGATTTTATATTAAAGGAGATGTTGTTAGAATATGTTACATGACACCTACTGTGGACTTGATTTGTCTGAACTAGTCCAGAAATTGCGAGAAACTATTTGTATAATTTTTATTCGGGTACATAATGCTTCTACAATACAGATCTTTGAACCGTTTATATTGAATTTCCCCACGCAATTATTTTTAGGCAGGTAGTAGTTTCTCTAATACAAAACACAATTTTTTAATGCTCAACGTTATTTTAAAATATTGTGTATAAGCTTATCTCCAGGCTATGTGTACAAGGTGTATTCAAAACCCAAATGAATCCAATGTTTAGATTTGGGTCTCATTTCCAAGATACCTTGTATAAGCAAATATTCCAAAATCCAAAATATGGAACGCTTCTGGTCATAAGCATTTTGGGTTAGACATATGCAACCTGCATTGATCCACTTGTAAAAAAAAAAGTGTCATTTTACCTAACTGAAGAAATCCCATCTTTAAAAAAATAAACAAATAATCATATTAAATCATAACAATAATCATACTGAAGACTTAAAGAATGTTACAAAAGCAGTTTAAATATAATAATAATAATAATAATAATAATAATAATAATACAGCACAACCAAATTAAAAGACCATTTTCTATGTATAGTCAAAGCCAAAGGCTGGATTAAACCTAAAGACAATAAAAAAAAATTTAAAAAAAGATATGCATCCTGGCCTCCCATGGAATAACATTCCACAGTTTGGGAACAGCCACCAGGAAGGTACTCTTCTGTGTTCTCATCAGATATGTTTGCAGTAGTGATGGAATAATAAGGAATTCCTCCTTTATTATCTTTAGTTAATACAGAGGGTGCATCTACACATTGTCGAAGAAGCGTAATTTAAATCCATTTTAACTGTCACACCTCAATGCTCTTAGGAGCATTCTTTCATAGAAAAGGCTAAACATCTTGCAAAACTACAACTCCCAGGATTCCACACCAATGAGCCCTGGTAATTAACATGGTGTCAAAAGGCATTAATTTTGACAGTGTAGATTAATTCTCAGTGAGATGTTCCATTTCGTTTTCATTTTTTTAACTAATTTCCCCAAAACGATCTTTATATAAAGAAGGATAACACATAAGGACGTGAGATGATACACTGGTGAACAGCTGTGGAGTGGTTGAAAGAACAGTTCAGATACTTTGGTTTCCATTGTGCATCTTTATTTATTTATTTCCTATATTTTTACCCTGTTCTTCTCATCCCCGAAGGAGGACTCAGGGTGGCTTCACAAAAGCATAGGATGCCGAAATCATAAAAACAACCAACAATCAGCAATACATTAAAATATTAAAAACAGTAATTA
The DNA here is from genome assembly GCF_025583915.1 of Anolis sagrei ordinatus. Taxonomy (NCBI): domain Eukaryota; kingdom Metazoa; phylum Chordata; class Lepidosauria; order Squamata; family Anolidae; genus Anolis; species Anolis sagrei. The sequence goes on from NW_026846588.1 coordinate 84,590,064, forward strand.
AACAATTGCTTAAAAGCATGCCTGTTAAAATCAGAATCCAAAATCCAGAGTCCAAGGTCCAGTTCGGGTCAATTCATTGTCTTAAAACTTATTTTACTTGCTGTTATTACTGGTCGAATGCTTGGTCCCATATCCAGGTCTTAAGTTTCCTTCCGAATGACAAGAGGGAGGTGGCCAATTTGATGTCCCTGGGGAGGGAGTTCCACAGATGGGGGACCACTGCAGAAAAGGCCCTGTCCCTCGTCCCCACCAGTCGCTTTTGCGATGGCGGTGGGATCGAGAGCAGGGCCTCTCCAGATGATGGTTCGTAACAGGAGATACATTTGGAAATTTAAAAAGCCACAATGTGTAATAAGACTTCACTGCAGCTGCTCCCATTCTGTTCCCATTCAAATCATTTTCACAGCTTCCTCCAAATCGGACCTTATATATAGATGCCGGACACATATTTTTTAATTAAATTGAACCCATAGTGTATCAAAGACCTGACGTTCTATGTGTGAAGCCTTGCTGTGCATTACAAGTGAAACAGGATGTAATGTTTTGCCTTCCTGGTTCTCTTAATATTTGTCATCCATATTATGACTGACAAATCAGCTCTATTCTACTTGTAGAATGATCATGCAGAGTGATAATTAGCATTTTCAAATTATTCAGTGAAAAAGCTGTAATATTAAAAGAACTGTTCCCTGAACACAAAGCTCTGAACAGAGTCAGCAATGCAGTTACTCACATGAAAAAAGAAGTGCAATGGAAATGAAAGTTTGCATATTAATGCAGATATATAATCAGAGACAGTCCTACCATTAGGCAGATTATGCAGACATATCAGGCACCATGTTGTGAAAGAACAGCAAATGGTTGATTGCTTTTTTACTGTTTCTTTACTGCCATGGAAGAGGGAAAATGCTTGTGGAATTTTCTGCCTCATCTCTCAAAATATTTTGAATGGCTATGAGTATCTTCACTTCCATGGGTAGGAGGTATGATTTCCTACTCTGTGTTTGGCAGCAAAATATTCCGTCTTACATATAATTTCTAAAGGTTTCTCCCACGGTTGCTTATATGAGGATGAGTTGTGATTGTCAGTGGTGGTGAGTATATCAGTGGTAGTGATGGGGAAATAGCATTGGATTCTTGCCATATATGATATGCTTCATATGCTCTTTCTGGCGCTTGCTGCAAGAGTTTTGCTTCTCTATTTGTTTCATTACTTTTTAATGAATCTGAAAAAGGAACTGAACCACACTTTCCCTCAAGATGACTTAGTATGCCAGTCATGGTCTACATTATTGTTTGCTCTGCATTTCAGTTATGAATGTATGACATAATAGATCTTTTAAATACCAGTAAAATCTGGCCCATACAAATGGCACTACCTTTCCACAGTGCACATTTCCCATGTTTCTATGAGACTATGATTAAGAAGTGCTTCCACTAGGGCTCCCCAACATAAGACAGACTTTTGCTGAGGAACCAAATCCCTTAAGTATGCCAGCCAAATTCGATACAGTTGTTGAGACAGTTTTAAGTAGAGGATTTTAACGTCAAGATAAGTGATCTTAATGTTTTTGTATGTGTATGGTCTAGTATGTTTTGGCATTAGATGTTTGCCGTTTATATGTTGTGCTCCGCCCTGAGTCCCCTTCGGGCTGAGAAGGACGGAATATTAATGCTTTAAATAAATAAAACAATACATAAATGTGTCATAAAGCTACTGGACAGAATCAGTAGAAGGTGGAGCAACCCTGGCAGAGGATTTCACAGGGATAGCAGCAATATCACCATAGTTCTAGCAACAATATTATTTATTTATTTATTTATTTATTTATTATTTACGGCAATAAATAATGTACGGCATTTGTAGCCCACCTTTATCAGCCTTACGGCAACTCAAGGCAGCCTACAGAATTAGCAGAATTTGATGCCATACATTCATAAAAATACAGTTGAAAACATTCAACCTAATATTATAAAAATCATAGTAAAGGTAAAGGTTTTCCCTTCACATTAAGTCCAGTCGTGCCCGACTCTGCGGTGTGGTGCTCATCTCCATTTCTAAGCCAAAGAGCCAGCGTTGTCCGTAGACACCTCCAAGGTCATGTGGCCGGCATGACTTCATGGAGCGCCATTACCTTCTCGCCGGAGCGGTACCTATTGATCTAATCACATTTGCATGTTTCTGAACTGCTAGGTTGGCAGAAGCTGGGGCTGACTGCGGAAGCTCACGCCACTCCCCGGACTCAAACCTGCGATCTTTTGATCAACAAGCGCAGCAGCTCAGCGCTTTAACCAATTGCACCACCGGGGGCTCCATACAACCATTAAAAACATATAATTACCAGTGTTGTCCTGCAAAAATAATTATCCATGAGTATCATCAATATGACTTTCAAGCAAGCTTTTTTGGCAGGGAGATTCCTCCTGTCATAGTCTGAACAAAAGGAGATGGGATAAGGAATGATATCCATGATTCCTAACCATCTTGGGAGAAGTAGAGCCTTATTTTTAAAGTACAAACTAGAATTTTCCTTTGAAACCCCACTCTTTCTTGCTGACAAGAAATGTGGAGGTGGTTTCCAAAAAGTACCAAGTCTATCTGAACAAATTTTACAAAAATTGAAAAAAGCTTGCTGAGAATATGCATTCTTTTGCTATAAAATGCAATTTTCAATGCCCTGTACCAAAGTAATTTGATGCATTTTGATAGTTTTGAACTGTGTACAATATTCCACTCTTAGCCAGCAATGTGCTGCCACCTATAATTATTTTTTTCATTTTTTTGTATTTGGTCCTTTTTGGAAACAAACTGGACTCATTGTTGCATTCAAGAAAGCAATCAATGCTTAACTGTCTTGTTTATGCCTAATGAATGGAGATTTTGGCTAACTAGCTTGGACTGACACACTTCCCATTGTTGCAATTTCCCAATCCTGTTTGTACCTGGAAGACAGCAAATATCTATATCTGAATGGGCTTTATGTTTTGCAGTTCTATTGTTTTCACCAGAGTACCATCTAACAAGTAATTAGGAGCCATGACTAAAGGCCCGATCACCATCTCCCAAAGCAGTTACTATACTCCCAACACAAGAATGGAAAAAGGAATGCTGGTGGGCAGGAAAAGAAATTTAAGATGGGCTTAAAGCTAACCTTAAAAACTGTGGATTAGACACTCAGAACTGGGAAGCCCTGGCCCTTGAGTGCTCTAACTGGAGGTCAGCTGTGACCAGCAGTGCTTTGGAATTCAAAGAGGCAGGAATTGAGGGCAAAAGGGAAAAACATGCCAAGCGAAAGGTGCATCAAGCCAACCCTGACTGGGAACACCTTCCACCTGGAAACTGATGCCCTCATTGTGGAAGAACATGCAGATCAAGAATAGGGCTCTACAGTCACCTACATATCCACCACTAAGACACTAAATTTGGAAGGCCATCATGCTCGGTCAACGAGGAATTGCCTAAATAAGTACTAAAGGGTGACAGGGAAATGTCATGTTCAAATCTTTAATTTGCACATAGTCCTTTTTTCTGTATATGAATCACTAGTTTTGCACTCATCACTTTAAGCAAATGGAGAATTTTCTTTTGAACCCAGCATAGAAAAACATGTTTTCCCTACCCAAAGATGTTTCCTTCACTCCAGGTAAGACCTTCCAAGTTAGAAACAGGGCAGAGGGGCAAAGCAAGGGCAGATTTCAGAGACTCCCCAGTACACAAAAGCAAAGACAGAACTCCACTGAAGCAAAATAGTCTCCAAAGAAAGCAGTAGCAGACTCCAGAAGATTCCCCCAGCAAGATGAGAAGAAATTTCCAAAAGCTTCACAGAAGTCTTGTCACTTTTGGACTTTGCTTCACATAAGTGGGTAAGAAATATATATGTTTCTTAGTCTGTAGCCACTTAATCTTAAGCTGCACCACTTTAGCCCCTTAGTTTGGTTAGGTATAGGATTTTATCATCTGTCCTTTGCCTTTCTATTGAACACTATTTTGTCGGGTTCCTCCTGCTATCCTTTTCGTAATGGGTGAATGTTTGTTTCAAAATCAGCTTGTCCCCGACCCAATTCTTTCCTTTCTTGGAGCTACCCTGGTTAATTGCCATTTTAAAAAAATAGTCTGCAAGATTCTGCAAACAGTGCTTCAGAGAACTTCCCCCACATGTAAACCCAGGCATCACAACATGAGCTATTACTTCATCACACTATTTATTTATTTATTATATTTGTATACCGCCCTTCTCAGCCTTCAGGTGACTCAGGGCGGTTTACAGAGGCAACGATTTGATGCCCAAGAACATAATAAAACATTTAAAACATTAATTAATACATAGTATAAAGCCAAACAAAAGTAATAAAAATATAAGCCATTTGCGTCTCCTAATTAAAAACATCCATCTCGTCATCCTGTTGTTCCAAGTTCCCATGTCTTTTACATTGCATTTCCAAATGCTTTCTCAAACAGCCAGGTCTTGACCCTTTTCTGGGATGTTAAAAGGGAGGGGGCCAATCTGATGTCCCTAGGAAGGGCGTTCCATAGCCGGGGGGCCACCATTGAGAAGGCCCTGTCTCTCATCCCCGCCAAACGTATTTGTGATGCAGGCGGGATCAGGAGCAGGGCCTCCCCGGATGATCTAAAAGTCCTAGTAGGTTCATAAGGGGAGATGCATTCGGACAAGCAAGTTGGGCCACACTAGAGAATGAATCCACTTTAAATCTGGTTTCTGCCTTCTGCAGAATTCTGGGGTTTGTAGTTTAGTGGGGCTGTTAAAGGCTCCTCCCTAAACTAGAAACCCCAGAATTCTGTAGGAGGCAGCAACCAGATTTAAAGTGGATTCATTCTCTAGTGTGATGAGGTCCTTATTTAGTATTGCCCAGAAGGAGGCGCAGTATACTCCTTTTAAACATCAAAAAATCTTAATTCAAAATGAAACAAGAAAATGAGATTTCCAATTCAAAAGGCACTGGACAAGCAACTGGGGAAAAGCAGAGCACAACTGTGAGCAGCATTGTGGCTAATGACATGACTGGACTTGAGCCAAAAGGAGAATCAGCTGTTAATGTACTCAAAGGTGAAAGGAAAATCTGAAGCTGCGCAGCACATATTATAAGAACATGAATGTGAAAAGCATGAATTAGAAGTTAGACATACTAAAAGAACAAAGAGGATGTATAACAAAAATTGGCTTAGAATCGAAAAATGAATAAGGAAACCAATTGGTTTGCTTGAATGCAAATTATTTCTTTTCCCATTATAGTCAGACTGGGAGGTCAGACCACTATTGTGTTTTAGTTATATGTCTTTTTCTCTTCTCCTTTCTCTCTCTTCTATTTCTCTGATTGCATATTAGATTATTAGTATTAAAATGATTCAATGAATTTTAAAAAGATAAAGAATAAGGGGCGGGGAAGGTGACAGGATATTCACCTAAAGAGAAGTCCATAGCCATAAATTTTAACAGTATAATTTCCCTGCTTTGTTTGATGATGAGTTGATAGAATATTTGCCCAGAAGAAAAGACATTCTACCAAATGTTTGCTCATCAATGAGCAATCTTTCAACTACTGATGCAGATGTCATCAAATTTCAACACACACACACCTACTTCACTAAATTACATTACACTTCTCATCTCTTTCTTATTCCAGTGAGAGTATTATGAAGTGGAACTACTTTACTGAAACTAGCAATTGTACCTGCCCTGAAGTAGGTGTTTGCTGCAAGTGAGATACTGCATTCCTTGATATATCCAAGCATGAATTTGCCTCCCCTTTCCGTTCGATTCCAAGAAAGATAGTGGCAGTACTGAACCAATGTCTACTCTCAAAAATAGAAAAAGAACCTCATCACACTAGAGAATGAATCCACTTTAAATCCAGTTTCTGCCTCCTGCAGAATTCTGGGGTTTGTAGTTTAGGGAGGAGCCTTTAACAGCCTCACTAAACTACAAACCCCAGAATTCTGCAGGAGGCATAAACTGGATTTAAAGTGGATTTATTCTCTAGTGAAATGAGTACAAACAAACTTAATCTAGGCAAGAAAGAAGTGTTCTTGGTCATCTGAAAGTCAGATGAGGGAAAAGGGATTCAGTCTGTGTTGGATGGTATTATGATTACCCTTAAATCAAGAGTGTTTACAGTTTAAGTCTTCTCTTGGACTTAACCCTAGGCCTGTATGCCCATGACTTAGTGATTCCATTTGCACAGTTTGTGCTTATTCCTTGGCAAGCAACATCTGGGTATGGTAACATATGTCTTGATGACATCTCATTTGGACTAGTGTAATCACTACTTTTGGAAACTTGAAATTGTAGCAGGTCCAAAACCTGGGGCCAAAATACTGATTGGAGCCAGTTACAGGAAGTATATATCTAATTTGTTCCAACATCTTCACTGACTACCAGTTTATTTCTGGAAACAAGTCATGGATTACAAAGCTTTTTTATTTCTTAGGCTCAGACTATCTGAACTAATGTTGTATAAGGATACAACACTGCCAGAGTCTTAAAATCTACTGAGGTGGGTTTTCACCCAGTCCTGCCACTACCACAGGCTTGTTTGGTGAGTACACGAAAGACAGATCTCACACTAACTGCTCTAACTCTTGTTATGCTTCTACCAATGGGCAAAGTACATTTCATTCAAGCAAATGATTTCATATTTAATTATTTGCAGCGAGGTTTCTTATTATGTACAAGCCACCCCTGGCCACGCATTGCTGTGGCCCAGTCTATGTATATGTGTTTTGTGTGTATGTATGTGTATATATGTGGTTTTACGTATGCATTTTAATTTTTTTGGCTTTTTAAGTCTCTTCCACTGTTTTTCAGTGTTTTTATAAGTGATGGTCACTCGTTGGCCTGATCAGTGTATTGTGTCCAAATTTGGTGTCAATTATGTTAATCCCACAAACAAACATTACATTTTTATTTATATAGACTAACTGTCCCCTGCCACTCGTTGCTGTGGCCCAGTCTGTATATATGTACTTTATGTGTGTATATGTGTGTGTATATATATTTGTGTATATATGTGTGTTTGCGTATGTATATGTGGTTAGGTGCATGCGTTGTAATGTATTTTTTAAATTTTTATGCTTTTTAAGTCTCTTCTGCTGTGTTTTTCAGTGTTTTTATGAGTGATGGTCACTTGTTGGCCTAATAGGTGTATTGTGTCCAAATGTGGTGTCCATTTGTCCAGTGGTTTTTGAGTTATATTAATCCCACAAACAAACATAACATTTTATTTATATAGATTCTGGGCCATAGTATTGTCTCAATATCTATTACTTTTTTGTGTTGATTTGGGGCAAATCTATACTGAACCACTACACTGGAGACAATCTGGCATGATATATGCCAGTTTGGCTTTGGTATGGATTGTACAGGTACTCCTCTGATCACTGCAGAAGTGAGAGGAAATCCCAACTACACAGTTGCCCTGCTCGATGATCATTTTACCACCCTATCCTGTCCTTCATGCTGTCCTTCATGTCTCAAGACATGGGTTCTACCTGTCTGCTGTCATTTGCAGTAATGTCGGCCAGGGCAATGGGGCAATAAGGGAGAAGAGGGAGGAGGAATCATCCTTCCTCCCCCTTCCCTTCCCTGATCATTGTTGCCCTGATTGATGTCACTGCAGGTGACAGCAGGCAGATAAGAGCAATGTGGTGGCCAGAGCTGCCATGAGAGCGAGAATGAAAATATCATCCTGTATACTTAGGCTGTCCAAACCCAGGAAATGTGGGATGGCAATGAGAACAGTTGCAACTGGTTCTGTTCCAGGACTGGCCCCAACTGTTCAGATGGGCCCCAAAGTTGGAGGATACTCCAAATTCTGGGCCAAAATTTGGACTATTCCATAACTTTGGTTAACACAGGGCAAGGCCATATTAAGGTGGCCTTTCCCTGTAGTACAATGGAACAGTTCCTTGAAGCATTTGGCCACCACCAAGCTGATCTGGGTCCCATCTGATTTAAGCCATCAGGGTAGATAAGCAATACCCACAGCACAAATGCTTCTACCCACAAAAATCTAAGCAATATTGATCTCTCCCACTAGAAAAGTGTGCCTCCTTTGAAAAACCTGGACACTTGGCTTATAAGCAAGCTTGTGATGCAAAATAGAAATCTAATGGAATGAATGATAATTGGGTACCTGACTTATGTGAGCCAAAGTAGCTTCTGCTAAGCCAATGCAATAGCTACGGTTTATGATATCACACAGCACTTAAAATTGAGAAAAAAGTGATGGTTTATTTAGGACTAAGTAGATAAGAATAGCCTTGATTCATAGTAACCGAAGGGAGGTAGTAAGGCAGGTTAAACCATGGGTTTTGGGGAGAAGCAGGGGAAGTTATATCAAAAAAGTAGTGGGAAAACAAAAGAAGATGGAGATATTTTTCCCCATGGAAAGGTTTAATGTGATGACTGTTTGGAATGGAAAGTAATTGAGAGTTTGGAAAGGAGAGAAGAAATGAACTTGGGTTATTTTGTCACTTGAGACTGAACAATCATTTCACAAAAAATTGTATACTTCAAATTATTTCAATGTGTAATGAATTTTAATGAATAATGAACAATAGATGATATTAGATTGATCATCATTCTCCTAAATATTTATTTGATGAATGATTTTGTAATAGTAAGCTCTGAGAATCAGATTGATAGATCACTGTTTCTTATAAATATTAAGAAATGCTACTTCTTTTCAGAACACTTTTAAAGAGCAACAAAAAACCTTGGCCACCATTCCTTTCTGATGCATTGCCATTAATCACTCCTTCTGTTGTGAAGAGATGTGACTGTACAATCAATGAGCTTCTGAATGTCACAGTGGATCTGGTTTCTGTGTTCGATTGACATAGATTTTTGTCTTTTCTTGGGGAAAAATCACAGATTGCGGCCTTTTAGCATGCTTTATTTGTAGCTATCAGCTTCATGCATAATGACAAGCAAACCTCTCCTAGAAGCAGTATATTAATCTTATCATTTGCAGGGGGAAAATATACTAAGAAACACAGCTTGTTAGTGAAGTACGTAAGATGTTTTCAAAGCTTTTCATTTGTAGTTTTTCAGCTTTCATATCTGTGAATGGGTATAATCTAAGGGAAGGCTACTTTTGCCATTTTACCTCAAAGAGCCCCCAAACTAGCATGAACATAGATCTGATTAAATCACAAGGCAATATAAACTATTACAACAGAATAAATTTACTGGGTTGTTGTAGATTTTTCAGGCTGCATGGCCATGTTCTAGAAGCATTCTCTTCTGATATTTCGCCTGCATATGTGGCAAGCATCTTCATGCTTGAGGATGCTTGCCACAGATGCAGGCGAAACGTCAAGAAAGAATGCTTCTAGAACATGGCCATACAGCCTGAAAAACCTACAACAACCCAGTGATTCTGGCCATGAAAGCCTTCGACAATACACAGAATAAAATTAAATGCAGAATTTAAATTGATTTTTTAAATGTCTTTTAAAAATGACAACATGAAAGTGTTTACATCCAGAGTCACTCTAGTTATGGTTTAAGCACCAACAGAACAACTGGAATGGATAGTACAAGTAACACTAAGCATAATGAGGAATCATAATGAGAAACATTGAAACTGACATTTGTGCAAAGATAAACATTTGATTCAGCAAGTAGCATAACCCTTGTTCTATTAAATTGACCCCAATTAGATATTTTTGTTGTTTTGTGCCTTCAAACCAGACATGGAATTTTCTGGACAAGATTTGTTCAGAGGGGGTTTAGCCTTCCTCTGAGTCTGAGATTGCATGACTAGGCTAAAGTCATCTTGTGGGTTTCCATGGATGAGTGGGGATTTGAACCCTGGTCTCCGGAGTATTACTCCAAGGCTGAAATTGTCAAACTATACTGGTACCTCTCTTCTGTATACAGCAGTATATTAAAATTCCAATAAGAAGAACAAGATGAATAAAAATCTCATGATTTCCAAATTGCAAGGATTTAAGGATTGTATAACTAACAATTTAAAGCAGCAGAATTGCACTACCATTTTAAATAATAGCTCCAATAGATCTACTGTTGATGGAAAGACAATATATGCAAAACTTTGTAGGAATTCCATTGATTACTAGGGAAACCTTTTTGCCACTCTTGCAAGTATGAGGCTTAAATGAGTGGATGGATCTCCCCACATGTAGCTGCCCATTCAAATTAAGTGAATAGGAAAACCCATTCATGCAGTCATCCCATGTCATCATAGAACACAGATGAAATTTTAGATAATGCAAACATATTTAGGTTCTGTAAGAATATTTTTTTTACATCAAAATAACTGGTAAGAAATTTAAGACATTATCCAATGATCCATCTAGTGAAAAATCTATTTTTTTCTATCATGTAAACCATTGCTTCTTGCTTCAGCTATATTATTGGTTGGGAAAGAAATACCACACATCTTTTTATCAGAGTCTCTGACATATTTGGAAATTATTTCTCCTGGTGCTAACCAAACTAAGGTTCTTCCTTTGTAAAAAGTCTTGAAGCAGATTTATTTTCTTCCCAGCATGGCTTAAATAGACCTAGAAGAAGAGAAGGTTACTGAATTCTGTCAGATTTCATTTGATCACTAAAGTTCTGAAGAGCTGGCAAGGAAAATCGACAAATGTTTGAGATAACACCTTGTGTGATGTCTGTGTAGTTAACACAGAGGTCAAGAAACATAAAGGAATCCAAGATAACAGCCACCAGTTCCTTATACAGGCCATCATATCTGATGGAAGACAGAAATATTTTGGTGCTAATGATACAAGCAGTTCAACAGTGGAACGAACTACTGTAAATGGTAGTAAGCTCTCCTTTGTTGTAGGCTTTTACACAGAAACTAGATGGTCACTTGGCAGGGATGCTCTAGCTGTGGATTTCTGCACTGGAAGAGAACTTGACTTGGGAATCTTCCAACTCAATATTTTTACAGGTTGAGGATTTCTCTCAGAATTCAAAAACACCCCTCCAACCCCATCATTATTCAATGATGGACATGTAGGTAGTGTGCCAAATTTGGTGTAGATCCATTGTGGGCTGGGTTCAGAGTGCTCTTTGATTGTAGGTTAACTATAAATCCCAGCAGTTACAACTCCCAAATGACAAAATCAACCCCCTCCCCCCACAACCCCACCAGTATTCAAATTTAGGTGTATCAGGTATTTGTGCCAAATTTGGTTAAGTGAATGAAAATACATCCTGCAAATCAGATATTTACTTTATGATTCATAACAGCAGCAAAATTACATCTTTATACCACATGGTCTTACGATGGGTACTACCATATTCTGAATTCCATGCTTACATCCTAGAAACTCCATAACTGCCAGTAGAGCCTATTGCTCAATTTAATCAGCATCACTGAAAGACTTCAGTGGAAATGTCTGTTTTATTAATATAAACACATATTTGTAATCATTTTATTATATTGATTTCAGTTTTATTTCACCAGAAAGGATTTAGATTCAGCTGTTGTGTTTGGACACACACTTCAAGTGGTTCTCATCCCTTCACTTGTCAGGCCCTGACTTTGGGGGATCCTAATCCAAATGCAATTGCTTCTGTTCTTTCCGTCCGGCTGGTGGGACCTATGCACTTGAATGACCCCAACTTTCACTGGACCTTCTGGATCAACATTCATCTTGAATGTGAGCCATGGCAATCCACCACACACAAAAAGGGGTAGATCCTTTCATTTGAGATGAGGAAGGGAGGATGTGTATATTTAATGCACCAGACCTCTTTGGCAAGTAAGGTTAAAGATCTTGTAAAGCTACAATTCCAATAATGCCATAGCAATGGCCCATGACAGTCAAAGTGGTTGCAAATTGTATTAATTCTAAAGTACAGGCACATCCTAAGAAAGAGAATAGTTAGCACCTTAGAAGATAAAGGTGGAAATAAAGAGTAGCTGAGATACTTTAGCTGGACAAAGTTGAACCTGGGGTTGAAATTTTAAAACACTGCCAATTCATCCACTGTGCAATCTTATTCCTTGAAAGATTTCTGGTTTGTTTCATGTTCTGTTCCAAGTTTTGTATATAATGCAAATGCTACTGAGATCCCATTACCTTCCAACAAGTTGTCATCATGAGGAAATATGACTGAAACAGTACTAAGAGAAGAGAGAACTTCATAATGGTGTACTAAACATAGACACACCTGGCGAGCAGTGAGAAAAAAATAAACCTGAAATGTAACTGTTGCAAAATCAATAGAAGATAATATTTGAATTTCACAGGAAGTTATGTTCCCTTTTTATTAGAGTACCATTTGAGCTTAGTATTTAGGCACCCCTGGGACAAAACTGTTATCTCTCTACTGCACTTCAAATCCTTATCGTTACGAAATATTTCACCTGAGTACAACATGACTGTAATGCATTTGCCTCGCTCCCAGATCGTCTTTGTTATTCATGTTTATGTCAGAGAATTTGTTTTATCTCAAAGATTTATGAGTACAAATGGAGGGGAGGGTGTCCTGTGCAGATCGTTTTAACAATGGAAGCACTGACATCACTCAATAGTAAAAGACAGAAAATAGTTAAAGGAGAGTTTTATGCAGATGAAGAAGAGCAAAATGCTTATTATAAGTTGACTAGAGTCATCTGTAAGTGTCAAAGAAAGAAAAAGTAGAAATACTGCAGTCTTTAAAAAAAAGCACAGTTAAAATAAATGATATGGCCAAAATTGTACAACAGACAAAGGGGCTCTCTCCCCTCCCCACCCCCCAAACCCACCTTAAAATCCAAGTAGATTTAACATTGGCATGTGGAATGCTGAAGGATGATGCAGCCTGCCTTCATCCAATAGTGATCGCTAGAAGAAAAATGGCGAGTCCTATGGAATCCTGTCATCAGTGGTATCATTATGGTTGGTGTCACCCAATAAGGTAACTTGTGTTACCACATAGACATCTTCGTATATCAAACCATGCTCCAGTACTGTAGTAAAAATACCAAAACATTTCACAAAAACCAGTAACTATTTAAAAAAACAGCCACTAAAGTCACAGTTTGCCCTCATATTGCATGCAGAGGAAACTATGTGATTCAAAGTATAATTATAATTGAATAATAATGATAGCTTAGACTCGAGCGCATGTACATTAGAAGATCTAAAAGAAAATTAGCATAGAAGTTTGACCTTGTAAGTTTATGGATACAATACATGTAAACTAACCTTACAAAACATGTTTTTGTAACTATCTACAGCAATACGTTTGAATATATTTCTGCTGCAACACCACAAACTTTTTAAAGACATTCATCTCTCTGCCCTCATCCCACCAAGTCCCTTTAGAAATATCATAAAATCATAGAGTAGGAAGAGATCTCATGGGTCATCCAGTCCAATTCCCTGCCAAGAAGCAAGAAAATCACATTCAAAGCACCCCTGACAGATGGCCATCCATTCTCTGCTTAAAAGCCTCCAAAGAAGGAGCCTCCACCATCTCCAGGACAAAGAGTTCCACTGCTGAACAACTCTCACAGTCAGGAAGTTCTTCCTAATGTTCAGGTAGCATCTCCTTTTCTGTAGTTTGAAGCCATTGTTCTGCAGCCCAGTCTCCAGGGCAGCAGAAAACAAGGCTGTTTCCTTCTCTCTATGACTTCCCCTCACATATTTATACATGGTCATCATGCCTCCGCTCAGCCTTCTCTTCTTTAGGCTAAACATGCTTAGCTCGTTAAGCCACTCCTCGTAGGGCTTATTCTCCAGACCCATTATCCAGACACATTCCAGCTTGTCAACATCTCCCTTCAATTGCGGTGCACAGAATATGGATAGTGGATATAGTATTCCAGGTGTGGTCTGACCAAGGCAGAATAGAGGGGTAGCATGTCTTCCCTGGATCTAGACACTATACTATTTATGCAGGTCAAAGTCTCATTGGCTTTTTTTGCAGCCACATCACATTGTTGGCTCATGTTTAATTTGTTGTCCATGAGGACTCAAAGATCTTTTTCACATGTACTGCTCTCAAGCCAGACGTCCCCATTCTGTATCTTTGTATTTCATTTTACTGCCTAAGTGGAGTATCTTATATTTGTCCCTGTTGAACTTGTTAGTTTTGGCCCATCTCTCTGTTAAGCTTGATTTGAATTCTGCTCATGTCTTCTGGAGTATTAGCTATCTCTCCCAATTTGGTGTCATCTGCAAACTTGATGATCCTGCCTTCTAACCCTTCATCTAAGTCATTAATAAAGATATTGAACAGAACCGGGTCCAGGACAGAACCCTGCGGCACTAGTCACTTCTTTCTAGGATGATAAGGAAACACTGGTGAGCACCCTTTGGGTTCATTCACTTAACCAATTACAGATCCATCTAACCATAGTTTTGCCTAATCCACATTTGTCTAGTTTGTTTGCCAGAAGGTCATGGGGAACCTTGTTGAAGGCACTCGACTCCTTATAACATCAGTGATGTTCACTGGGATTTATGATCCTTCAGGTCCCACTGCTAATGATGCTGACCTCTAGAAGATGTTTTTATGGGAAGCTATGATTGTGGCAGTGATACCACAATTGTATCAAATTGTATTTCCCTGACTCTGTTTTTGCAGGTATTGTTCTTGGAGAATCGTTTCCACGTTATTAATAATAACCAAGAGTGTATTCTCATGACGCTGTTGTGGTAAAATTGGATCTATCACACTAAATGTGAGTTCGGATTTTAAAATCGAATTTTCCCCTCCTCCATTTATCATCTCAAAATGAAATTTGAACCATCTTTTTGAGCATATTCCAAGACTGGTAAATAGAAATCCAGAACCACCAATAACAACATCATATATTTATTATGTGTATATGTCAATTACAAACACAGAAATAGCACCAGTCAAGACTTCTCTGTGTTTAATATCCAAATTAACTCAGCTTCTCTCTCTCATGCACATAAGATAGAGTAATACCAGTTATTAAGATATTTCTATTCTGTCATTTGAGTGCAAGGTTACAGGAGCAAGATAGTTAGTACTGAAAGACAGAAAGGCTAAATCCCCAGAGTAATTTTAAATTCTAACTTACTTCATTTCCACACTTCCTTTTACTAAAGTCAGCCACTCTCACCTAGTGCAGTCTAAGTAGCTCATTTAACCCAATCTTCATCTAAGGGTGACATTTATACACACAAAACCTTCTTGGTATCAAGGACTGCATTTTGTACACGGTTTCTAGAAATTTAGCTAGGGCACTGTTAGATGCTTTTGCAGCACAGAAGCCACAGCAGTGACCTTCCTCACCTACATGGAAATGTGGGTTCAGGACCATGAAGATGAAACCTACATTGTGGTTCCTTCCAAGTAGGGATGAACCACATCATTTAAAATGTTTTTACGATGATTTGCTTCTGTTTCACAGTGATACAGTAGTAATATTTCAAATCTGTTTGTGTGTGTAGTTTATTCATCTTTTCTGAATTCCTCTTGAACTATAGGATAATCTAAGTCTTGATTTTTACATTTTATTGTTGAGTGCTTTATGAAGTGTGTAAGAAAATGTGTGAGAAAATGCCTTGTGTAAAACCAATGTGAATCAACTCAAAGTGCAGTTACATCATGCAAGTCACATTCACCGGCCTTATTATAAGAGATCTAGGACTTCATTAAACAGGCAGGAGGGAAATGGGGGAAAGTGTTGGGAAGAGTGTGGAAAAAGCCTTACCTCATTCTCTCCTGGCAAAGTTCATCTTTGGGGATGGCCACCACTTTTCCAGACTTTCATTGATATGAATCTATGTCATTTATATTTCTGGATAGAAGTATCCCTTTCTGTGCAGAAAATGTTATTTCAAGCTACAAGGAGCAATTCTAGTGCCACTTATGTATTTATTTTTCGTGTCAGCACAACCAGTCAAATTATATTACATTTCTAACAGAACAAAGCAAACAAACAGACAAAATACAAAATTTTTGAGTTTGGTAGTTGATTAAATGTCCTTTTACCAGTATCTGGCCACTTGGAGTGCTTCTGGTGTTGCTGCAAGAAGGTCCTCCATTGTGCATGTGGCAGGGCTCAGGTTGCATTGCAGCAGGTGGTCAGTGGTTTGCTCTTCTCCACACTCGCATGTCGTGGATTCAACTTTGTAGCCCCATTTCTGAAGGTTGGCTCTGCATCTCGTGGTGCCAGAGCGCAGTCTGTTCAGCGCCTTCCAAGTCGCCCAGTCCTCTGTGTGCCCAGGGGAGTCTCTCATTTGGTATCAGCCATTGGTTGAGGTTCTGGGTTTGAGCCTGCCACTTTTGGACTCTCACTTGCTGAGGTGTTCCAGCGAGTGTCTCTGTAGATCTTAGAAAACTATTTCTTGATTTAAGTCATTGACGTGCTGGCTGATACCCAAACAGGGGATGAGCTGGAGATGTCACTGCCTTGGTCCTTTCACTATTGGCTGCTACTTCCCGGCCGATGTCAGGTGGTGCAATACCGGCTAAGCAGTGTAATTTCTCCAGTGGTGTAGGGCGCAGACACCCCGTGATAATGCGGCATGTCTCATTAAGAGCCACATCCACTGTTTTAGTGTGGTGAGATGTGTTCCACACTGGGCATGCGTACTCAGCAGAGTAGCATAGCGCAAGGGCAGATGTCTTCACTGTGTCTGGTTGTGATCCCCAGGTTGTGCCAGTCAGCTTTCGTATGATATTGTTTCTAGCACCCACTTTTTGCTTGATGTTCAGGCAGTGCTTCTTGTAGGTAAGAGCACGGTCCAGAGTGACTCCCAGGTATGCACTGCAATGCTCCAGTGGGATTCCTTCCCAGGTGATCTTCAGGGCTCGGGATGCTTCTCTGTTCTTGAGATGAGATGACTAGTGCCACTGACAACACACAAGGCATATTAGTGGAGAAAATTAAGAATACACCTTTATTGATTTGTTTTTTACAGCTGCACAAAATGTTGGCATTGTCATAGAGACAGATATAGATGTTAGCAAATCTGCCTGTTGGTCAATGAGTCTGTGTCCAGTACCTGCTGGGTGACCACAGGGATGATAGCTATGGGCTTCCTTCCACATAGAAAGATGCCACTTCATGATTTTCCCTGTGACTGGTGATGTGGGGAAGAGAATAAGCTCTCAGAAAAGTGTTCCTCTTACCCTCCACACATCCCAAGGTCCCATAAGGAGCACCCCTCCATTGTTGGATGTACCAGCATCCTAAATATCATATTCCTGCATCTAGACCAGTGGTTCTCAACCTGAGGTCCCCAGATGTTTTTGGCCTTCAACTCCCAGAAATCCTAACAGCTGGTAAACTGGCTGGGATTTTTGGGAGTTGTAGGCCAAAAACATCTGAGGATCCCAGGTTGAGAACCACTGATCTAGACCCTATGCTGAACCACCTTAAATAATAATAATAATAATAATAATAATAATAATTTATTTATTGTCGTGTCAGGAGTGCCTTGAGAAACTGCAAGTCACTTCTGGTGTTAGAGAATTGGCTGTCTGCAAGGACGTTGCCTAGGGGACACCCGGATGATTTGATGTTTTTATCATCCCTGTGGGAGGCTTATCTCATGTCCCTGCATGAGGAGCTGGAGTTGATAGAGGGAGCTCATCTGCCTCTCCCCAGATTCGAACCTGCGACCTGTCGGTCTTCAGTCCTGCCGGCACAGGAGTTTAACCCACTGTGCCACTGGGGGCTCAATAATAATAATAATAATAATAATAATAACAACAACAACAACTTTATTTATACCCTGCCACCATCTCCCTAAAGGGGACATGAGGCCAAGCCAAACAATACATTACAGCAACATAAAAATAAAGTTGTGATTATAACATGTGAACAATATTTTCCCATTTCTAGGAGATTCACCTGGACCTTCCCATATTTTATAATTTTGCAAGACAACACACATGGGCTTCATATAGCTGAAGCTTATGTACAGATTAGTAAAAATGTATGCAATCTTAATTTGCTATTTACAGGTGAATATGACAATGTCAAGGATCCAGCCAAAATTTAGATAGAACAATACATCCATTCTAGATTACTCATAAGCAGGTGTTTCACCAATTATACTTTTCATTTGACAAAGCAAGCAAATATACAGTGGTTTCTCCAGCAATAATATATGATATCCATCAAAGGATACGTATTAAAAAGCTGTACCAGTGAGCAATATAAAATTATAATATCAATGCGTGTTTATTTGAACAATCATTGCCACAAATTTAATCTAATCATATATCTGAATTCTAAAGTCTTTTTAATATAGTAGGCAATATTATTCACTTTAATGTAAAACATATTTCCATTAAGCATTCTTAATAATAAAAGCCTCAATTGACTATTAGCTGTACATTGATATATTTTGGCAATTCTGAAAAAATAGAGACTTTTCCCCTCTTTTTTAATTTTTATTTTAACCATGCTTGGTTGCTTATATTAACAGCATCTGTCAAATTTTGAACAGAATGGGATTACTTTGGGTTTATACTCACAATGGTTTACAGCTGAAAAGCACTTTAGATACATTAGTTAATTATACCTCATAATGTTCCTCTGAGGTAGAAGGAATGGAACTTAATTCTTTCAAGTTGATAATAAATCACTTTGCTTTCACCCTAACCTTGGTGATTCATCTAAGAAGAATTAAAATATATTTATTTCAGTGTATTGCCTCATAATGTATGACATAAAACTGAATGATAAATATCCCTGGCAACCCTCTCTGGTGCTATTGTCTATTGTAGATTCTGTGTCAGAAAAATTCTTTAGCACGTGAAATTTTGCAACTATACTTCTGATAAAAAGGAATGATTCCAGGTTCAACTTTATTCCTTACTGATTAAGTTGCATCTGGAATCCTGAATCAAGTTCTGGGTGCCATCTTTAGTTATGATACAATTTAAAAGTACACTATATAGGTTGTTGTAGGTTTTTCGGGCTATATGGCCAACTTCTAGAAGTATTCTCTCCTGACGTTTCATCTGCTTCTATGGCAAGCATCCTCAGAGGTGTTGAGGACCTCCCAACATCTGAGGATGCTTGCCGTAGATGCAGGCAAAACGTCAGGAGAGAATACTTCTAGAACATGGCCATATAGCCCGAAAAACCTACAACAACCCAGTGATTCCAGCCATGAAAGCCTTCAACAATACATAGTACACTATATGCTTAACCTGGAGAAAAGAGGATCAAGGAAAGGCAAAATAGCCTTCAGAGATCAGAAAGTCTGTCACAAAGAAAATAAAGCAAATTATTTTTGGTTTCTCCAAAGGGCAAGACTGAACCAAGGAGTGGGAAAGGGCAGGAAAGGGGATCCTGGCTAAACATAACAAAAAGCTAATGTTAGACAGTAGAGTTGTTTGATAGTAGAACCAACTGCTTTGGAAAAGAGAGATGTTGCTGACTGCATTTAAGCTCACACGAGTGTCGCAGCTGCATCCAACGTTGAATAACAGGTGAGATGAATGGTTTTCCATGGTCAATGTAGCAGGCAAATGTATAATCCAGAAAAATCTGTAGATGACAATTCCAACAAAACTAAGCCCTTTTACAAATATTCTTTTCCTCTGCTCCAATTGCTCCATTGGCAGTTCCCCCAGCTTACACAAGAGCTTTAATGTATGCCAATAGACTTTCATTATTCTACCTTAATTCACAATGAGACAAAAAGGTTATCCAACCTTTCAGCAATGTTCTTGCTTCACAAAGTCATCAATGACTGAAAATTGGAGTAACCCCTTTTTGAAAGACTGAGGTGATGAATAACGGGCACTAATATGATGCATTTGAATGGTGGCTACCATTCTTCTTTTATCTACATGCCACAGACAAATCTGCCATCCTTAAGCATTTTGTTTGATAAAACCTTCTTTGAGGTATGGGGTGTCATGTGATTCATTTGACTGCCTATTGCTTCTTCTAATTGAAAGCAAGTCTTTGCAAATGAGTTCATTCACACTTTTGCATTTTGCTTAGATCAGTGTCACTTTCAGATGGCGTAAGGGAAGCAATGAATCTCATGCTGATACAGATCTTCCATTCCATTGCTGACATCTTTGTTATATTTGTTTTGTTAGAAGTCAAGAAATATTCTCAGCATGCCCTTTGAATGATAACAACTGCATTATTTTCCCAGCTATGAACATTATCTCTTCTCTCACCTTCATTTTTTTTCTTAGTGGCATAAAACCAGAGCAGAAATTTCATAAAGTTTTACATAATGATTTTTAACCACCTTTCAAGTGCTCAGATCAGCCTGTTGGGATTGTTTCCATTATACTTTCAAACATGTTCTATGTAAAATGATTAATGCAAATACAGTCCTTTTATTTTGCAAGTATACCTGCAAGTAAAACATGCTCAGGGCTAGATTATGACTTTGATTAAATGGGAGATAGTCACTAAAAGCAATAATCACCTTTTTATCTTCTTCTATCAATGAATATCCTGTGTTTATCTTCTAGTAAGTAACAGGCTGGGTTGCAACCCAATTATTGGATTGTCCTTGGGGCTCAAGTGTTTCATCCAAGGGAAGGCTGAGAAGGTTGTCTAGATCATCATCATCATCATCATCATCACCATCATCATCATCACCACCACCACCATCATCATCATCATCTTTATTTATACCCCGCTACCATCTCCCCATGGGACTCGGTGCGGCTTGCATGAGACCGAGCCCAAATACAACAATACAAGATGCATCGAAGTGGTGTTCCTCCTGCCATCAACTCCGCTGGACCAGCCATGTTGTCTGGATGCCCGACCACCGTCTTCCAAAGCAGTTGCTCTACTCCGAACTCAAGAACGGAAAACGGAATGTTGGAGGACAGGAAAAGAGATTTAAAGATGGGCTCAAAACCAACCTTAAAAACTCTGGCACAGACACTGAGAACTGGGAAGTCCTGGCCCTTGAATGCTCTAGCTGGAGGTCAGCTGTGACCAGCAGTGCTGCAGAATTTGAAGAGACACGAATGGAGGGTGAAAGAGAGAAATGTGCCAAGAGAAAGGAGCATCAATCCAACCCCGTCAGGGACTACCTTCCACCTGGAAACCAATGCCCTCACTGTGGGAGAAGATGAAGATCAAGAATAGGGCTCCACAATCATCTACGGACCCACCAGAACACTGATCCTGGAAGACTATCCTACTTGGCCAATGAGGGATCGCCTAAGTAGAATACGGGACTAAATTCAGTGGCATGTGTCAGCTCTGCCCTCCTTCACCAACTGAGCCAGCTGGCTCCCATCATGACTTCCAAGCCCTATGCTTTCCTTCTGAGCCCCATGTTAAAATTTATACGGGCTGCTTTCCTTCCCAAGCCCAGTGTTAATGCACTTCTGTGGGCTGCTTCCCTTCTAAGCCCTAGTGTTAAAACACTTCTGTAGGCTGATTTCCTTCCAAGCTCCAGTTTTAAAGCACTTCCATGAGCTGCTCTCCTTCCAAGCCCTAGTGTTAAGACACTTCTATGGGCTGCTTTCCTTCCAAGACCTGGTGTTAAGACACTTCTATAGGCTGCTTTCCTTCCCAAGCCTCAGTGTTAAAACACTTTTATCCTTC
Source organism: Anolis sagrei ordinatus (assembly GCF_025583915.1). Lineage (NCBI taxonomy): Eukaryota > Metazoa > Chordata > Lepidosauria > Squamata > Anolidae > Anolis > Anolis sagrei. Next base: position 84,611,583 of record NW_026846588.1, read on the forward strand.
AATGAGAGCCGAGAAGGAATTGAATTCTCCCCATGGGGACTTAAGAGAGTCAGACTCTCTTCCCTTCTGTAAACCACCTCAATATTTAAACAAACATCCCCTCAAATGCCCTTTCACAGACCATAAATGAAATTGTGAAAGAAAAAGATTAGAATAGAGTCCAAAAGCAAGATCTTAAGAGCAGCAATGGCACTGAGATAGAACACAGAGGTAGCTAGCATGTGAGCAGTGTTCTTCTTCTGATTGGCTCAGGCCATCAACAGGGCTCACAGCATCACAGGGAAACTCATATGTGGAAACTCATCATAAATGTCTATTGATACACTGAATGGAAAACTACCCATTTTTCTGCCTAGCATTTTTCAAAAGATGGGATAAGCCAGAATTTCATAAAGAAAAGGAAAGTTGACTTGGGAGAATTTTGGAAGCATCCCAATGTGCAGACTTTCCCCATTGGAATCCTCCTTATTTTCAGCTAGAATACAAACATTGGTCTTCTTGTCTTTATCAGTCTCCTCTAAGGAAAGAAACCCAAAGCAGCAATTTTCAGCAGCCACATCGTCTGTTGCAGCTGAAAAAATGGTGGCAGAGACCATGCCATTATGGCTGTTCAAAACAGCCAAAGCCTATTTTGAAAATTGCATGTGTACACAACCCTAGTAGACGTGTCTGGGTTTCATTCATAGCTTCCATATTTTGAATTCATAGGTTCAGAAAAAAGAAGCATTCAGATTGAATCTATCGTACTATCACTAATAAAGCCTTAATCCTCCTCCTCCTTCTCTCAGAAAATGTTATAGCACTGAGCTTTGTGTCTTAAAAATGGCCAGCACGCATGCAGGTGTATCTATATTACACTTAGATATCAATCAAAGTGTTGCTGCCATTGATGACATATTCAGAAATAAGCCCTTGGCCCAATAATACATAAATTACAAACCATAAAGTGTGAAAGTTGATTAGAAATGAAGCTTTGAAGGGAGGAGGATAAAAATCTATCACTGATATTCCAAAGCATATTACTTAAATTTCAGACAGCAAATTCATTTCATTGGTTGTTTGCAACTTTAACCTTGTTCTTTTGAACACCACTTATAGAATTCAACAGTGTTATTGAAGATCAGCTGTTGCAAGCTGTAGGAAATGGGGAGGGTTGACAAATACCCAGAACTGGCCAAAAGTATCAAATTACTGAAAAACCTTGACAAAATAATCTCATCATGACAACATAAAACTTGTGTGTAGGGGAGGCGGAATTCTTATAAATGTTATTTGCTGCTTATGGGCAAAAAGAGATGTATAACTAATATTCTAGAGTTAAGACATCACTAGAGATATATAGTAACAGGAAGAATATTGATTCTTGAATATTTGATAGTCAGGTCCTACATCAATTGAATATTGGAGAAGGATTGCTTAAAAGTCTATTGATACAGTGAATGGAAAACCATCCATTTTTCTGCCTAGCATTCTTCAAAAGATGGGATAAGCTAGAATTTCAGAAAGAAAAAGAAAGTTGACTTAGGAGAATTTTGGAAGCATCCCAACGTGCAGACTTTTCCCATTGGAATCCTCCTTATTTTCAAATAGAATACAAACATTGATCTTCTTGTCTTTATCGGTTTCCTCTAAGGAGCATAATAACACAGGAGAATTTATCTAAAAATAAATTCTTCTGGATGCTACATTTCATCTGGAGACTCTGGGAGAGGAATGGAGTTATGTTGAGAGATGAAGTGGTCCTTCATCTCTCAACATGACTGGTGTCCCTTCTTTATACATAGAGAGCATTAAACAATTGCATAGAGAAAGAAAATAATATGTTATCTTTGATCTCTGCAGTGAGATCACACTGTGATTTCTTTGGCAATGCTTGATAAATATTGTTTTTCTCTAATGCTGATCACAGGATGCCCTTATATGACCAGAAGGACATAAAATCATAGAACCATCAAGTTGGAAGAGGCCTCATGAACCACCAAATCAAACCCCCAGCTTAGTACAGGATCTCTAGTTGGGTATCCCCACGAAGTGCCTGTCTTGTCTCTTTTTGAAGACACCCAGAAAAGAAGACCCTGCCACCTTTTTAAGCACTGGCTCTATTACTGAATGACTACTGCTGTCAAACTGTTCCTTCTAGTGTTCAATTAAAATCCATCCTCCTGTAATGTCATACCATTAGACCTGGCTCTTTCTCTGGAGCAGCAGAGAACAGACCTGCCCCCTCTTCTCTGTGACAGTACTTGAGGTATAGAGACTACAATCGTGTCACTACTCATTACTAAGCTAAACATGCCTAATTTCTTCAAACTTTCCTTCCATGTTTGTTCTTCATATCTTGTTGATCATGTTGTTATGTTCTGAACCCACTCCAATTAAAGGCACCCAGAATTGAAGCTGGTATTTCAGATGAGACCAGACCAGTATACAACAAAGTCAGACTCTGCTTTCTTGGAAACTATGCTTCTATTAATGCAGGCTAAAAGAATATATGACTGCTTTGCTGCAGCATAATACTGCTGGCTCAAGTTCTACTAGTGATCAGAAATAATCCCAAGGTCCTTTACATATGTAGTACTGCTGAGCTGTGTGTGCCCCATCCTATATCTATTCATTTGATTTTTTGTGGGTTAAATGTAGAAATTTGCATTTGAATTTCATTTTATTTATCTGTGGCCAGTTTTCAAGTTTATAAAGGTCTTTTTAAATTCTTTTCTTATCTTACGATTTGTTGTTCAAAGGGCATTTAGTATCATGCCAGGTTTTTAACTTTCTGGTTTTTCTATACATTATAACTGTATTCCCAATTCGCTTCTGACATCTATATAAATAAAAATGTAACTTTCATTTGTGGGATTAACATAACTCAAAAACCACTGGACGAATTGACACCAAATTTGGACACAATACACCTATCAGGCAAATGAGTGACCATCACTCATAAAAACACTGAAAAACACAATAGAAGAAACTTAAAAAGCCAAAAAACAAAAAATCCATTACAACGCATGCACAAAACCACACACATATATACATGCAAACACATATAAGTACACATATACACAAATATATACACACACTAAACATATATACACAGACTGGACCACATTAATAAATTAATAAAAATCTTGATGATTAGTAACCCCAAGATAGAAACACAGACATTCTGCTTGAGACCACCTTCCAGCTGAAGTACAGCCATAAAGAATTATTTTTAGCATTGTTTTTTGACATATTATGGATTCAGGTTCAATTCATCAGTCCTTTTATATCTGAACTCACCATGTGTATTGAATGCATGCAATATTTATTTATTTATTTATTTACTCCATTTGTATACCGCATTTATCAGCCTGAGGCGGCGACTCAATGCGGTTTACAATAAAATAAGCAACACTGACAATATATAAGACACACATACACAAACAACACACATATAATCATCAACGCCTCAATTTGAGTCCCCGTTCTCATAGTCCTTTTTTCGTTCCTTGTTCAATGCCGTTTTACTGAGTTAGTTGTCATTGCATATTCATCCAAATGCCTGCTCGTAGAGCCACGTC